>CAXAJV010000926.1:0-15493 GCA_963969225.1 Xylocopa violacea
AGCACAAAACTGTGTTTTATAGCATTTGCTTATCAATATGTACTCATAATGGAGTTAACGAGGCGTGTGTAACTGTTTTCGAGTATTTTCCTTGCAAACTTGTCAAGAGCTAGTCGAATACCATCCTTTCCTTTCTTTTAGGAAATTTTAGAAAATTTGAAATTCATAGAGGAAAATTGTACAAAATTGAAAAATCACAGAGAAGAATTTTACAAAATTTAAAATTCACGAATTAGAATTTTACAAAATTTAAAATTTACGAAGTAAAATTTTACAGATTCGAAATTTGCAGAGAAGAAATTTCGAAAATTTGAAATTCATAGAGAAAAATTGTACAAAAGTCGAAATTCACGGAGGAGAATTTTCGAAAATTTGGAATTCATGGAAAAGAATTGTACAAAATTTGAAATTCGCGGAGAATTTTAGACAATTGGAAATTGGCGCAAGCGAATTTTACAAAATTGGAAATTCACAAAGCAGAATTTTACAAAATTGGAAATTCACAAAGCAGAATTTTAAAGAATTTGAAATTTACAGAGCAGAATTTTAGAGAATTTAAAATTCACAGATCAGAGTTTTACAAAATTCGAAATTCATTCCATAATAGCCTAAAATTTGTCAAGATTTATGAACGCTTCGTTCATATATTTAATTATCAAAGTTTGACGTTTTTATCAGCTTCTTTTATCGTCCACGTTTCCATTATGTATTTCATTGTTGCTCGATTAAGCGTTTAGACAAAACTATTAAAAAAGCTGTAATTTTAAAGATGTGCGAATATCGAGGGCCGTCTGTATATCGTTTTTTTCTTATTATAATCTAAGGATGTTCGAATGGAGGTTCTCGAGTTCGTTCCGGATTCAGTCAGCATGGCTAATTTGGATCTGCGTGCCTTCCTCCTTGACACTGCCAAGGCCCTCAGCCTGCGAGCTTTGTTGGGTCTCCACGGTGACAAGTGTGCTTGCTTCCGTTTTGACTGTCGTTCTGCTTCCGGTTCTGACTGTTCCCGTTACAAGACGAAGGGTTTCTAATTTCCAATAACTTCTGTCTCTTGCACAGAAAAAAGAATGGAAAGAGAAAAACACTTGTTTCTATTATATTTTCAGTTTTTATGAGAATAAAAGTAAAAATAGAGGAATATGTGAAATTGGAGGCCCACTAAGGAAGAGGAAATTTTGTAATCATTGCTTGGTATAGGATTTGTTATCGTTCTGGATAATTGTATAATAATTCTTCGTAGGTTTTTATTTAGTTTGATTGTTTAGGTTATTGGTGGGTTTTATTCTTGAGAGTTTGCATTATTGATGCAGGATATTAGTATTTTTCAAGAGTAATAATACTCGAGAATATTAATATTGTTCGAGAGTAATAATATTTAAGATTATTAATAGTATTCGAGAGTAATAATATTCAAGAATATTAAAATTATTCAAGAATATTAATATTGTACGACAGTATTAATACCCAACAATATTAATATTATCCAAGATTGTGGAATTCCGTGATTCGCCAAACTCGAAGAAATGAAACGCAACACTTGTACCAAGACTCGTTTAGCGGTTGGTTCATTCTGCACAAGTTCCGCACTGCAGTAATCTGAGGCTCGTACGCAACTGACTGTCCAATTACGTAAAACCCTAAAAGTCCGTTACTCCTTTATCGTCCGTGTAAATATGGGTATCCGTTTCCAAACCGCACTCAGCGTCAGTTTGAGTGGGGATGGCGGTCGTTGCGTTGTAGAAAATGGATTCGAGTAGAAACACAGTGTACAGGGTGGGTCAACAACTATTAGCAGATATCTTCGAAACTATAAGTTTCACAGAAATATTTGCTTATAGAAAATTGCACAGTACGAAAGGGGCTATTCCCTTTGGCGATAATAGTTTTTTTGCAGGTGAAGATACTTCGGATATTTGAAAGTCACTTCCAGCTTTTTAATGGATCGATATATTTTTGCTTCTGTATTATGGTAGAGGATCTTAAAACGAGTTCAACGACCTATAACATAAGGTTATTGAAAGTCGTAGAAAGTAGAGAAGGGTACTTAATACTTACTGTTTTGATAATAAGTGAAACAGTAGAGGAATGTTTACTGTTTACTTCACTGTGAATAAACACTGCTTGAAGGACACTTTAATAGTTCGCAGGATAAGTTAAATATGATAAGATTAGTATCGATACATTGGTTAATCTGTTCTGAGGAACAATAAATGGGGTCTTAAGGGGGGGGGGGGTCAATAAGTGGGGTCTTCGAAAATTGAATTATTTTTCATTAACTATTTTTCAGCTTAACATTTTTACCTTCAATAGTTGCCGCTCGTAGACTTTTTCATAACGAACCGTGTCATAAATGAAGTATTTTCTTTGGGATCAGTCGTAAACGTATGCTTCATTTACTGCCAAAACCACAAGTATTATCGCCCTCCTCTACTTCCTATGACGTTCAATGACCTTACGTTATAGGTCGTTGAACTCGTTTTAAGATCGTCTATCGTAATACGGAAGCAAAAGCATACTGATCCATTTAAAAAAATGAAGGTGACCTTCAAATGTCCGAAGTACCTCCAGCTGCAAAAAAATTATTATCGCCAACGGATCGCCTTCGTACTGTGCAATTTTATATCAGCAAATATTTCTGTGAAACTTATAGTTTCAAAGATATCTGAGGTGATAATAGTTATTGCCTCACCCTGTACAGTAGTGAAACTCTATGTTGGTCTAAGTGAAGCCCAGAATGAAGTGCGCATGCGCGAAACTGGCTGTACATCGAATAGAGAGCACTGTCGTTCCAGCAGTTCCGACCCTGACGTTTTATCTTTCCACAATTTGCATTGCAAAAGAACATAATTTGTGGACGCCGTTTGCGATGGCTCTGCTGTACATAAAATACTTTCTCTGAGTAGATGGCGTTTGCGAGGGTTATTTGCCCTCAAATTGCCCAACGAGGACGTCTTTTGATTTATATAAATGTATAGAACAATATTTTCTTTGGTATTCCATTTTAGGGGCGCTTCTTATTTACTATTCTGCTACATTTTACATTTCTTATACTTCTCTCTCTTTGCTACACTTTCTTTGTACTTTTAGTTTATCGTAATATCATAATTGTTACTTCGTTACTTGTTATTCTTATTATTATTACTAAGTGTTATTATTTGTGCTTCTTATTCTATTATATTACTATCTCCTCGATACAGAGAGCAAAAAATAAAGAGCAAGCGAGAGAAAAAATTCGAATATCTAATAAATTCGATTTTTAATACAATTGAAATTTTAGATAAAATAGAAATCTAAGAAATGTATTTCTATTGTTTGCATCGATGCTTACATCATTTTCCATTTCTACATTAAAATATTAATTACGAATCGTAATTAAAGTATTCGTATACTTTATACGTATCATAATATAAATTGTAATGCGTTCAGAGTTAATAAGAATGAAAGATTTCAAGTTGATCGAAGGCGATACATTGTTTTCAAATTTCTCGCAACAGTTCGTAATTATGAAATTGTGAAAAGGGGAATTTATAAATCTGAAAATTTGAAAAACCTTATTTCAACTTCAAGTTTGGTTAGATGTTTAACCGAATTTCGAACGCTGAGAAAGAAAGAGAGCAAGTGAGAGAAGTTCGTATGACACTGCGAGACAATTAGTCGGTTCTGCGCATGCGCACCTCATTCTGAGCTTCACAAAATCGTAAGAGTCTCGCCACTGTATACTGTGCCTCTATAACAAAAATATATATCTTGTAGATGGTGTTTATGAGGGTTTCGCGTCCTCATATTGTCAAACAACAACAGTTTCACAGAAATATTTGCTGATATAAAATTACACAGTACGAAGGCGATCCGTTGGCGATAATAACTTTTTTGCAGCTGAAGGTACTTCGGACATTTGAAGGTCACCTCCATTTTTTTAAATGGATCAGTATGTTTTTGCTTCCGTATTACGATAGACGATCTTCGAAAACGAGTTCAACGACCTATAACACAAGGTCATTGAATGTCATAAAAAGTAGAGAAGGGCGATAATACAGCCGCGCATGCGCACTCCATTCTGAACTTGACAAAATCGCGAGAGCTTCGCTGCTCTGTATGAAGCATATATAAGTAGGACGAGCGTAGATGAGAACAGCCAAGGTGTGGGGAGAGACTCTCCGTGAATCATGGATGCAAATCGGATTAGTCTCTTAATCTCGAGAATACTCGAGTTTAAAAACTCTGCCAGAACTGTTGGGAATATTTAAAACGATTAACGTAAGCATAGAAGATCGAATTACTTTCGTCAGTAAATTTTCTGTTTTTCATTCGTTTCCATTGGGAGAATGTTAACGATTTTTTGTTAAGGTCGAAGGTTGTTGTTATGCAAACACGTATTTATGTTAATTCTTCGTTATCGATTATTCATTAGTTCTTAGAATTGGAAATGTTTGATATTTTCTCGTTAAACTTGGATGCGTAGATTCGATCGTTTCAGATTTTAATGGGTACAACAGCTTTTAGCAGTCGATTTTGCGACTCTTGTGAAATTAATATCAATTTAGAGACTCTTAACGTAGAATATTTTTAGTTGAGACGATCTCAGAGATTTAATTTTAAAATATAATAAAAAGGCTGAAAACTTGAAAAATTTGATTTCAGTGAACAATATTTGAGATTTTAATCAAACTCTAAGCAAGTCGATATTAATTACAAACTTTGAGATTCTTAATGCAGAATATTTTTAGTTCACAGACTTAATTTTGAATTATAATAAAAAAGCTGAAATGTTAAGAATTCTTGATTTGAGTGATCAATATTTAAGATTTAGTTTTGAAATAAAATAGAAAAGCTAAAAACGTTAGAAACTGAACTCGAGTGATCAATATTTAAGAAATTAACGTTGATAATAATTACCATTTGACTTACTATAACTTACTATAAAAAAATTTAACGTATTTGAAAGAAATATTCATTGAACAAATTAATTTCAATTTTCTAACGTCTCGTGACATTGAATTATTTAAGTACTACCGCGTATATTCTTTAGTATTCCATCGTAGCCGCGAAAACGAATCAGAAAGAGGAAAGTGACTGCATTGATATGCGAGGTGGCAAGCTTATGCGTTTCTTGCATTTTCTGGCCATTCGTCAAAAGCCAGTGTTGTATCTTTTTTTTCTGCATCCATGAGTCTCAAAAGAAGCGATTTCAACTCGATATTCGCACATCTTTAAAGTTTCAATTTTTCAATATTTTTGTCTAAACTCTTAATCGAGCAACAATGAAATACATAATGGAAAGCGTGGACGAAAGAAGCTGATAAAAACGCCAAGACTTTGACAAAATTTACTAAAAGTAAAAACAAAGTGTTAAATTAGGTTAGGTTAAGTTATTTTAGTGTTGATATCAAATTATTTTGGTATTAATAACAATTTCGAAGGAGAAATGCAACGTAACATAACCTGCAACGTTCTTTTACTAAAAACAGAAGAAGAATGTTAGATTAGGTTATGTTATTTTAGTATTAATAACAGTTGCGAAAAACAAATATAACATAACATAACCTGCAAAATTTTTACTGAAAACTAAAAAAGAAAGTGCTAGATTAGGTTAGGTTAAGTTATTTTAGTGTTGATATCAAATTATTTTGGCATTAATAACAATTTCGAAGAAGAAATGCAACGTTTTTGCTAAAAGCAAAAAGAAAGTGTTACATTTTCTCAAAAATACTTCCTAATAACTTATATTTATAATAAACAAATAAATTAACATATATTATCCTAGTACCTTAAATTTGCAAAAATAATTTTTCTTGAAAGAAACTTCTTAATAGCTTATATTTTGGAATAAATAAATATTATCCTCATAACTTATTTGCAAAAATAATTTTTCTAAAAGAAATTTCTCAATAACTTAAATTTGTAAAAATACTCATTCTTAAAGGAAACAGTTATTGTCGTGAAACAAAAATACCATTTAACTCTTCGCCAACGATTGCCATTTACAAACCAAACAACCAGAATTCGCTGACGCTGGCCAAACAAAATACAGACAACCCTCGATATTCGCACGATTCGTTATTTCGCACATCTTTAAAGTTTCAACTTTTTCAATATTTTTGTCCAAACACTTGTTCGAGCAACAATGAAATACATAATGGAAGTGTGAACGAAAGAAGTTGATAAAAACGTCAAGACTTTGACATTTAAATAAATGAATGAAGCGTTCATAAATCTTGACAAATTTTTGGCTATCACGGAATGAATTTCGAATTTTGTAAAACTCTGATCTGTGAATTTCAAATTCTCTAAAATTCTGCTCTGTAAATTTCAAATTCTTTAAAATTCTGCTTTGTGAATTTCCAATTTTGTACAATTCTGCTCTGTGAATTTCAAGTTTTGTACAATTTTCCTCCATGAATTTAAAATATTGGAAAATTTTCTAAAAGAAAGAAAAGGGTGATAATCGACTAACTCTTGACAAGTTTGCAAGGAAAATACCGGAAAGCAGTTACACTCGGCTCGTTAACTTCATTATGAATACATATTGATAAGTAAATACTTTGAAACACATTTTTTTACATCCCTCTGCTTTCGAACGTTCAACGTTCGTAGATATTTTCAGGAAGCAATTATGTACGAATCCTCGCGCTTACCTGTTCTTTTGAAGTAGGCGCCGTAACTGATCCGACTGCATATTTTCAACAGCTAAGTGCTCTCTGTTGAATTCGTGCAGCCTTCTTAATAGCCAGTTTGTCCCAGTTTTTCGACAGTTTACGATTGTAGGATGTGAACAGAGTGTATGAGAGAGACAGAGAGAGAGAGAGAGAGAGAGAGAGAGAGAGAGAGAGTACGAGAGAGATGAGAGAGAGAAAGAGAGAGAATGAGAGAGTATTTGAGAAAAAAAGAGAGAAAATGAGAGTATTTGAGCGAAAAAAAGAGAAAATGAGTCTTTGAAAGAGAAAAAGAAAGAAAGAGAGCTTGAGCGAGATGCGGTACGATCGAAATCGAGTAAATTAGTTAATTCGATCGCGTGATTGATCATACTCATTTTCCTCCCCTAGACAAAGCAGATTCTGTCTCTGTTCCAATTTTCCAACCTCAATCATGAACGTAATAAACTAGAAAAGATGCTTGTGAAATAAAATTAGTTTACAAAAGGTTAGCCACTTCTGAACTAGCTATTCGTTCAAGTTAGCTTAGGTTATGTATAATATATTGGACTTGGAATGTAGAACGAATTTATTATCAAATTTATCGAGAAAACGTGATATATTTTATACTTATGTAATTTGTAATATCATAATACCGTTGAGACAACTTCGTATAACTTTAACTTTATTGTAAATTATATTTGAGGACTTTGTTTATCGCTCTATGCTGCTCGCTTGAATTGTACACTTTTTGTGTACATATATTCTACTTGTTAATTACCTTTAGATCGATGATTTACTCTCTTCCAAATCAGTGGCGTCAAAAAAGAGCCACTGGTTCTACCAGAACCAGAAGGTGAAATCACAATGCTTACGGAGAAAGTCTATGTACCTGTTAAAGAACATCCAGATGTGAGTTTTCTTTACTCTTCTTATCATGTTATTTTGTAAGCGGACTTAATATCCAACGATTAGTTTGGTTTCTACTTAAAGTCGAGTTATAAAGCAACAATATTTGACTTTATAATTTGTGATTCATTAATGACACATTAAAATAAGTTTTAGAAACTGTCTAATAACACTTGATGACTTGTTTAAAGTTACATTAGAAGCTTGCAGTTTTCTTATTCATTAAAAAATAAAGTAAATTCTGTTGCGTAACTACATTTAAATACATTTTATATGTATTATGCATGTACTGGTTCATAGTAATGCATTATAATGGGAAAGTAAAATTATGTGTTACATATGTTAACAAAATATTTAGTATAAAACATTTTACAAAAGATTGGGTACATTGAGACAAATTATAAGTAAAAACTATTTGACAAACTGTTGTGATAACTGTTTTGTTTCTCAAAACTATTATTTATGGGATTTCTATTTCTAAATGCATTAAAATGTAATATTTATATTAAATACAGCACAGAAGTAATCATATCTATTTTAAAATATTTACTTAAATTAATCATAGCTTTTTGTAAGGGATAGTTTGAGAAAGGAACTAATATGTTATAAAAGTAAATAAGAGATGATCCTAGCAAAGAATATTAAAATATTATTTTTCTACTGAAACCTAAATTCTTTTGCATTTGTAAGAAATTTGTAATGAGGAGATCCAAGCGGTTTTCATTTCCATTTTGGTTGATCGCAACCAGATAGAAAACAAAATATTATTTTTCTTAAATTCTTTTATTCTTTTAATTAAATTCTTCAATTATTTCTCTTAAATTCCTTTGTGCTTGTAAGAAATTTGTAAAGAGATCCAAGCGGTGTGTTTCTATAATTTGCAATTGGTTGATCGTAACAAAAGGAAACATAAGAAGTTGTTTAATAAAAAAGGGACAGCATTTACTAGAGTCGCCAAAGGAATTCTCAAAAAGGAAAAAAAAAGCTTGATTTATATGAAAAATTTTAGAAAGAGAAAGATGCGTCTAATTCTATTGATACAAATAATGAAAAAGTTTGCTAAAAATATGAAAAAATGGCAAACGAAGGATTGTATTATTTTGAAGAAAAGCTTTTATAAGTATTGTCGCGCTTACTAAATAAAGCACAATAAATGCAGTGACGTAAGAAAAAGTTTTTCAGACGCATCATATTTTGCGCATTCATATAAATTCTTTTTATTCGGATAAATATTATATGGTGTTGCAGAAGAAAATGTTGCAAAAAACGATTGTTACATTTTGCATTGCAAATCAGAATGAATAAACTGAGAGTAAAGTAATTGCTATTTCGCAAATTCGCAGTCGTAACCAACGTGTGCAATTATTTGTACACATTCTACAAAGTTGTTAGCATACTGTTTGCATATTTCTTGCATACTTGCATCTCTTTTAGCTGCATAAAAACCTGCAAATCCTAATCCACGTACATTTGTCGCAATTCTGTTGCGTAAAATTCGATTTTACGATTTCGATTTTATAAAATTTAAAGATTCAAGATTCAAAATTTAAGTACAAAAATTCATTCTAATATTGTAATAATTTTTTTAAAATCGTGAAATAAAATAAAATTGATAACTGAAAATTGATATTATGAATAAAATTTGAGTACAAAAATTCATTCTAATATCGTAATAATTTTTTTAAAATCGTGAAATAAAATAAAATTGATAAATGAAAAGACCCTAAGCGATAAAAAATTCAGGACCTTGCACCAAAAAAATGCAACTTAGAGGCCATAAATTTGACATTTTGATTTTAGTTGTGAAACTTCAAATTCAGGGGTGGATCAAGACACGTGGGGCCCCAAGCGAAAAAATTTTGGGGCCTTACAACAAAAAAGTGCAACTCAGAGGCCATGAATTTGACATTTTGTTTTTAGATTTTAAAAGACTTCAGATTCAGGGACAGACCGAGACAAATGGGGCCCTAAGTATTAAAAAATTTGGGGCCTTATAACAAAAAAGTGCAATTCAGAGCGCATAAATTCGACATTTTGTTTTTAGATTTGTTCGATTACTTTATGGAGGGTTTTTTGAACCTTTCGGGTCATTTTCTAATCAATTTTACTCAATTTTACAATATATAAATAAATTTAACATTTTGTATTTAGATTTCTTCGATTACTTTTCGATGATTCCCAAAATTTTTAAGTTAAGATATTTAAAGGCTTTGGGGCCCTTTGCTATCCAGGGCCCTACACGATCACTGACTCCATTTTGATAACATATTAGTGAGAATTACAAACTCAAATATCCTGGCGTATCCATTATTCTTTAATAATACATGTATACGTCTACAAATCAGAATATTCTCCACGAATCAACGTTACCTAAAAATTATTTTAACGTGTCTCGTATCTAATATGTTCGTACAGCATGAAATGTTCAGTCATGCTAATGAAAATAATAAAAGGGACAATGCAAAGTATAAATATTTACAGCAATTTGATACTAAAGGTCATACAAATACAGTCGCACAGATAGAGCATTATATTTAAGTGCACAAGTTATATATTTCTATCCGATAATGATTTTATAATTTTCTTTGTTACAGTTTAACTTTGTTGGAATTTTAATTGTTGTTAATTGTTGCTCTATGAAGTACAAGTTATATATTCTTTATAATTTCGTTTGTTGTGGAATGACAGCTAAGCAATTAGAGCAAGAAACAGGATGTAAAATTATGGTAAGGGAAAAGGCTCTACGAGGGATAAGAAGAAGGTAAAAGCTTTACACCGTTTACTAATTAACGCTCAATTAAAACTTGTTACAATGTTTCTTTATATTACATTTAAATGTCTCGATTCTTCTAGAAGTATTTCTTATCGATCCAATGTTTCGCACGAGTAAGAAAACTGTACGATTAATATATGAAAAGTGTTAACAGTCAGTAGTTGACCATAGTAGATGATCATATTTGGCATCGGTACTTGACCATCCGGATAGTTAAGTTTAAATAGCTCTGAGTTGTTAGATAACAGGCAAATTACAACTCAGCGTTTTATTTGAAATACAAAATATCAGAGCTTCTTAGAAGTTACTTAACACTAAGTTTACCAAGCAGTCATTTTGTTGACCCCTCTGAGAAAACTTTTTGTTAAACTTTCTGTAAACGTACCGATGTGCACGGTATATGTGTATGCGTGTGTGTGTGTGTGTGTGAGACGTCGCCATGGTCAGATCATCTTTTGTTTTCCAGTTTAGGTTCTTGCATGTAAGTTTATTCCTTTGTCCGCCTCCGGAGAAGCGCGATGTGTATCATTAAACGTATAATATATATATAAGTGAATATTGTTTCATATTAAAAACCTAACACTTTCCATTAAAATATGAAAAATAAAAAAAGTAATAAGAACTAATTATTATAACTCATGTTATTTTATTGAGGTTTGTTTTTCTACTTTAACTTCATAAATGATAGGTTAATTTATATTTAGAAAAAACTCATGAACCTAGTGTTAAATAAAGGAACGTATCTCTGGAACATCGAATACATTCCTCGTTGAGCCAGTCTTTTTTGACTCCGCTGTGTGAGCAACTGCTGTTATAAATTTCTCCTAAATTCTTATTTCATCAACTGTAGTGCGTTAGTGGTCAAATACCAGTGGCCAACAGTGGTCATTTTACAAAATGCAAACATTGAACGTATAGCGCGTAACATATAGACATATAAAAGGATTCGCTATAAAATCATATAATGAATTTTGTTTATCGTTCTTTTTTGATGTGTATTATAGTCATATATGATAGTTTGCAGTAATATTTTGCATTCTATTAATTACAGCAGTAGAATATCATTCATAGATGAGAAAAAAATTGTTTAAAATTAAAACAAACAAGTTACGAGAATGTTTAAATGAAACGATCTTCAAATGATCATTTTTCTTCTTATTGTTCATAGTATTTTTCAAATTCTCAACTTTCTTAATGCTGATATGCTAATTTCTGATAGTTTGCAGTAATATTTTGCATAATATTAATTACAGAAGTAGAATATCATTCGTGGATAAAAAAAAGATAGTTGACGATTAGAAAAAACAAGCAACGCAACTACTTAAATGTAACAATCTTCAACCGATCACTTTTCTCATTATCGTTCATATTATTTTTCAAATTCTCAACTTTCTTAATGCATATTTGCCACCCTTTCCTAGCGAACAATTATCTATAAAAAAATACCATAAACTCCATTATATAGAAACTAATTATTTAATTTTTCATATACTATTCTAATCGTTAATATAATGTAAATTGCTATTACAATTTATATATGTACATACATTAATCTCTGATACCCATGTAAATATCTAATTAATATCTATTCCAATGTAATTGAAAAAAATGGTAAGGAATTAGCAAAACACTTGAACCGTTAAGCCGAAATTTTCATCGTTTGCTAAGTAATACATGTATTTACAAGCTGCGTGCGATCAGTGAGATAGAAATTTATTGTAAGTATACGCATAAAGTAACAGCGTCAAGACGCAAAGTTTATTTTCAGTTTCACATATTTAAAAATATCTTCACACTATTATCCGTAAACGTATTTACATTAGATGTGTGTATATTTCATTTCCTAACAAAACGGAATGTATTCAACAATTAGTAACTTCATTTAATTCACGTTTAAATATGTGCATGCGAATATTGATTTTCTTGTTTTGAATAGATTAATGCGCAATGGAAAGAGGCCAGTTTAAATGATTCAAGAGTTCGTTATTAATTTCAGCACATGTTATCATATACGTGCAATATATGCATAGCATGTTCGCAACGACAGTTTACATCATAATGGCAATTCTTTGAACGTATTCGTAGCAAGAGAACTTTCTTTCGTTACTCTTTTTAAATATAAGTTATGTTAATAATGCGTTATGTATGCATATACAATATCAATTCCTTTACCAGGAAGAGTTAAACCGAGGTAAACCAAACTGGGAACATCTGACAGATGAACTGCATGTTTTACTAACAGTTGAGGATACTGAAAATCGTGCCACTTTGAAACTTGCCAGAGCTGTAGAAGAAGTCAAGAAACTTCTTGTTCCTGTGGTGAGAAAGTTCCTATTATTAACTAATAATAATACTTAATTTCACTGTAACAATTTTTTCTCTTTTTTTTTAATCAGTTCGTTAGTTTCTTTTTACCACTAAAAATACTTCTTCTATGCATAGTTTTTATGTAAACTAGGAGAGTAAGCTCACAGTGAATGTAACCAGGCTGTTTTAATTACGCATTTAGAGGAAGCTCCATTTCTGAGACATTTGGTAATATCTGTACGAAAGTTGTCGATGATCTTGCCGAAAAGGCTCCTCGTTTCCACGTGGATTTGAACGTTAAGTTTCTTAGTCGACTTGTTACGATGTACATGCATCGAAGAGGATACTGAAAGGGTGTACGATACTCAATTTCATGTGACTGCTTTTTTAATCACTCTGTTATGATATATGAATAGTTAGTCGAGTTCGTTGAGTTTCAATAACTTTGGAAAATTTCTTTGTTCTAGCGGTACCATTCGCTTTACAGAATAGTCATTTGCCGAATAGCCAGTCATTGCAGAATAGCTCAATCCTAGCGCAACGCTTAAAATAAATTTGTGCTACTGCGCGCTACTTTTCTTTAATCAAGACTTAATTCAACTTGATACGTCCAGCATAATTCGACTGGCACATTTTATTTATTTGAGGAATTTAGTAGTGCTTTCTTATTTCTTCTTTTTTATATCACGACAAACTGGTCGAAGAAGTTACGTTCAAATCTATGGGGAAACTGTTTTCCGACAAGTTCATCGAAACACAGTAAAATAGTTTAACTCTTTATAATTAATTAATACATAATTTTCTGTCCGCTTTTATTTTTAAATGTGTGTAAATTTAGTACTTTTATGAATGAGACGTACATATTTATATATACGAAGATAGAGTAAATTTAAAATCACTATTGAACTGAATTTAAAGAACTACACGATTTACAATAAATATGTAATTATCGGAGGAGAAGCATAAAATAATATAACGTTCCAAATTATTATGATTTGTACGAGGAATATTAATACATTTCTTACTAAGTATGTTGGCTGTTGGCAGTTCAGGCTCAACCCTGAAGAATATTAATTAATATTCCCCAGAACCTAGTTAGGAAAATGGTTAGTGATAAGGAAGCATGGAAACACATTGAACAAACAATAACGCAAATTATAGTGCGTAAAAACAAATGGGACAGGGAACGAGGTCATTGATAGGCCGACAACTTGCAAATCTAGCATCTATTTACCATTTATTATTTATTATTACTATCATTATTTATTTATTCACTTATTTATTATTTATTATCATTATTTATTTATTTATTATTTATTGCTCATTATGCACTTAGTTATCAATTATTTATCGATATAACTTATTTATTTATGTATTTATTGATTTTGTGCGACAGTAATGGCAAGTTACCGACGTCCGATAACACGGTCGGTAACTAGAGCTAGCCATAGTGCTTCTGTAGGTAAGTTACCGACAGGAGATAAACCCATAGATAATTTGCCGACAGGGGGTAAATTTTTAGATAAGTCACCGACAGGTGATAAAACCTTTAGAAATACGTTACTTATATCTCGAGGTATGCAACGCATGCATAACAGTTGCCGACAGCCGGTAATCTAAGGAATAAATAAGCAAAATTCAATTTTAATGGGTTATAGTGATAAAAAACGATATATAGGGGGAACAAGTGATAAATTGAGTGGCCCTCTGAGTGCAAATAGCTCAGAGAATATACACTAATGTATATATTTAGTCATTGACGCATATATTTAGTATTATTCATTTATTTATATATTTTTTTTTTATTTTTTATTTTCATAAGTCTTCGACAATCACAGCTGCACTTCGTGTATGCTAGTGAGAATTGGGTATGAAATGTGACACTGTGTGGATGTGAGTGCGTGATTGTAATTTGAGTGCGGGATGTTGTGAGCGCGTGTTTTTTGTTATATACAGGGTTTTTCTTTTAGTTACTGCGTAACCGAACCTAACACCCCTTGGAAGGCGGCTACCCTGCGTCCCCACAGGGAGGGGCGTACCGACTAAGGGACTATGGCCATAGCCGGTTCCAAGCCCGGTTGAGAAACATAGAGGGGCCTAACTTAACTTTAGGCTTGCTCCATCTAAATCCGTAATAATCCCCCCCTCGTTCTTGGGGACGGCTCACCCCGGCGTTGTCGGAGCGCCGGGGCAAGGCGGAGCAGCGCTGCACATCTTCGCAGCTAACTGTCTCCGTCGAGCCCTCCTCCTCCTCCGCGATTTGTATCTTATGTACTAATTATGTGTTTTTCTCCCTACAGGATCAGGGCGAGCATGCACGCGAGCATGCGGTGGGCCCGCCTCCCCGAGGTTCCCCGCGGATGCCCCTGCGGCCGAACGAGACTTAGTCTCGGTCGAGCGTCGGGGTAACTGAAGGGCCCACACCGCGGGAAAACGATCGCCGCGGCGCTGCTGGGTTTTTCCTCTCCCGTTCCAAAGGACTGGTTCGCGTTGGCAAGTCGATAGGAAAATGCTGCGTATGCCCTTAAGGCGAGGTAGCAGACTCGTGTCCCTTCCCGGGGCCGGGTTCAGAATATTCTAACTTAACTTAACCTTATCCCCCAACCGGCCACCCTACGCCGGGTTGCGGGATGTTATGCCGTGAGGCGGATTCCCCGCGCCCGGGCTGAGTAACCCCCAAACTCGGTGGTGGTTTCGGTCCCCTAAAAAAAAAAAAAGGCTGACGGAGAGAATGAACTGAAGAAGCGACAATTAATGGAACCTGTTACTATCAATGGTACCTATCGAGATTCTAATACAAAGGTTGCCGCAGCAACAGGTACATACTTTAAAAGTAATTCCTTTTGTACTAAACAAAATTTCTATATGTCGT
>CAXAJV010000927.1:5000-7500 GCA_963969225.1 Xylocopa violacea
GTCGGGCCAAGCCTCGTTGGCGATTAGAGTCTGTATAATGAACCCGCCGTTGCGAGATCGAATCTCATTTATTATGCTCGCTTCGTGTCGTCGGGTAAATAAAATTATACAGACCGCGCTCGAGGTGTTGGTGTTGTTAACCGACGAGTCCTAACGAATTTTTCTTACCCGAACGGTAAGTTATGTCGTCGACTTTGCATATTCGACAGGTCGAGTGTGTACCATTATTTTGCGTCTCTGCGTGAAAGCAATACGCCGCTGGTACTTGTTCGTTTTCCCGTTTCACAATTGTGCTGCAAGCTCAGAGGGGACTTGCTTTTTGCCATAGCCTCGTTGTCGAGAGTCTGAGAAACCGGCCGTTGCGAGATCGAATAATTTATACTCGCTTCGTGTTGCCGGGGAAAAACGGTAGACCGCTCGAGGCTTTGGCGGCCGAGTCCCAACGAATTTTTTTTTTTTTTTATCACCTGAGCTCTGAAGCACAGATCGTGCAGTGGATCGTGGAATTTGAGGAACTTGTACCACGCACCTGTGTTCGGGTTTTGATCGTGTCGTTCGTTCAGAGGGGACCGCTTCGCCGAGCGAAGCCTCGTTGTCGCGAGTCTGGAAACACACCCGCCGTTGCGAGATCGAATAATTTTTTATGCTCGCTTCGTGTTGTCGGGTGGGTAAAATTATAGACCGCTTCGAGGTTTCACGGCGAGTCCCATCGATATTTTACGACTTACCTGTACGAACGTCGTCAACTTCTCGAAAGCAATACGCCGCTGGGTGTTGGATATCTTTCTTTTTTTTTTTTTTTGTATTCACTTCCACGTGCCATTCGTTCAGAGGGGACGACGATATATTCGCGTTTGCGTATTCTTCCTCGTTGTCGAGAGTCCCTTAATAAACCCGCCGTTGCGAGATCGAATTTTACAAGCTCGCTTCGTGTTGTCGGGAGGAAGGGGGGACCGCCTCGAGGGTCTGCGCGATACGCGCGAAGAAGAGTCCTAACGAATTTTCGAAAAATTTTATCTACCTGGACGCGTGGCACACTGGCGTGAATCCGAAAGGATGTATCCTAAACACCCTGAAACAGGCGTGTCCGTTTCATCCGTAGGACGGTATCGTGTCGCCGAGAATTCGGGCGACGCCCGCGTCTCCTTCGCCGGAGA
This sequence comes from Xylocopa violacea, assembly GCA_963969225.1. Lineage (NCBI taxonomy): Eukaryota > Metazoa > Arthropoda > Insecta > Hymenoptera > Apidae > Xylocopa > Xylocopa violacea. The sequence continues at coordinate 6,158 of CAXAJV010000927.1, forward strand.
CGTTTGGGTCTCGACTTGTTCGAAACTTAGTACGAAGAGACTTAACAATTAATAAAAAATATACATATACGATTACCCTGAACGGTGGATCACTTGGCTCGTGGGTCGATGAAGAACGCAGCTAATTGCGCGTCAACGTGTGAACTGCAGGACACATGAACATCGACATTTCGAACGCACATTGCGGTCCACGGATACAATTCCTGGACCACGCCTAGCTGAGGGTCGTTCACGTAACCAGAATACTGCTTGCGTTGCGTTTCGTCGAATCTTTTCTCTCCGGTGCTCGAATCTGCCCGCCGTCGTTCATTCGAATTCCATTTACGAACGTTTCTGAGTTCGGGCGCACCGAAAGGGAAAAAGAGGAGCGATACGCGACGTACGAGCGATCGTTGGACGTTCGTCCGAGTCGTCTGTGGCCGTGCCCCGAGACTATATGCGACTGGTGTAACGTGTGCGCGCGTGCGGCGTGCGTTAAACGGGTTCACGGAAATCGACGGTGTCGATCACGGACTCGCGCGAGTTCTTCGTGGCGTCGTGAGTCGTTCGTTTAACCGGACGACCGCCCACGGGGAACCGCTTCGTGTTTCGACTGCCGATTTTGTTCCGTATTCCAAATTCGCACATCCGCCACACACCATGACCACTCTTCGCGCGTCTCTTTAACGCACGATTGATATGCCGCGCGCTCGACTGAGATAATCGAATTGTTGGGAACTCGGTCGAGAGAGAGAAGAGAATATACAAGAAAGAGAGAGCGAGCGACATCGTCGTAACGTGAGGGACGATGATGCGCATCCGATCGTTCGAAGTTCGCACAGCCCCAGGGTGTTGTTGCGTTCAATCATCAGAATAACCCGTTCTCTCTCTGCTCTCTCCGCGCGTTGTGCGCGTATACCATGTTTTGTGTAAGGAAGAAATTGAGCGGACCGTCACTCGAATACATACAATGTATATAGGCCGTCGTTGCCGAAGTCGATCTCGAATTTTATTTCCATATGCCGTCGATTGTCGGGGACCACAGACAAACGCGCGCACGGGGACGCATTTCCTCTTCGAACGCTGATGATCTTGGGATGTTCGAATCTGACCCCAGCCACGTTCGTCGAGACTCGAATTTACCGTGCGTCCTCGGTGTGCTGCCTCTGTCTGTCAGCCCGGTGTCGATCGGAACATTTGGTATATATATATGGTCGATTGTAACGTTTCTGGCCTGTGACGCGCGTCCGCAGATTCCGAAGCACAGAACTCGAATCGGTAACGCCACGCGCAACGAGGAGAGTCGTTTAGAGAGTAGATACGGGAAGAGATTGTGCCCACCCCATTGGCGAGGCTCGAAGTTA
>CAXAJV010000927.1:10000-65000 GCA_963969225.1 Xylocopa violacea
GAGCCTGCCTGGAGCCGCCGTCGGTGCAGATCTTGGTGGTAGTAGCAAATACTCCAGCGAGGACCTGGAGGACTGATGTGGAGAAGGGTTTCGTGTGAACAGCCGTTGCACACGAGTCAGTCGATCCTAAGCCCTAAGAGAAATCTTACGTAAATGTGGTGTCCTAAAAGCATATACAAAAATGCTATCGAATTTGAATTGAATTGAAAAAGTGAGCGAAAGACACACACCCATTGGGCGAAAGGGAATCCGGTTCCTATTCCGGAACCCGGCAGCGGAACCGTATACCAATCCGGGCCCTCATAAGAGTGTTCGTCGGGGTAACCCAAAATGACCTGGAGACGCCGTCGGGAGATGCGGGGAGAGTTTTCTTTTCTGTATAAGCGTTCGAGTTCCCTGGAAACCTCTAGCAGGGAGATAGGGTTTGGAACGCGAAGAGCACCGCAGTTGCGGCGGTGTCCGCATCTTCCCCTCGGACCTTGAAAATCCAGGAGAGGGCCACGTGGAGGTGTCGCGCCGGTTCGTACCCATATCCGCAGCAGGTCTCCAAGGTGAAGAGCCTCTAGTCGATAGATTAATGTAGGTAAGGGAAGTCGGCAAATTGGATCCGTAACTTCGGAATAAGGATTGGCTCTGAGGAGCGGGGCGTGTCGGGCTTGGTCGGGAAGTGGGTTTGGCTGACGTGCCGGGCCTGGGCGAGCTGAACGGGCCGCTGCTTCGTGCATGCGTAACCCGGAATCCGAGCTCGGTCCCGTGCCTTGGCCTCCCACGGATCTTCCTTGCTGCGAGGCTTCAGAGGCGGTTCGCCGTATCTTGTCGTCCTCTTCGGCCGCCATTCAACGCTCGGCTCAGAACTGGCACGGACTAGGGGAATCCGACTGTCTAATTAAAACAAAGCATTGCGATGGCCCCCCAAGGGTGTTGACGCAATGTGATTTCTGCCCAGTGCTCTGAATGTCAACGTGAAGAAATTCAAAAAAGCGCGGGTAAACGGCGGGAGTAACTATGACTCTCTTAATACACAATCTGTAAGGAGCCAGTATACTGATGGCGAAATAAAATCTATCGCAATAATGGAGGCATCTCTTCCTGATAGATCAGTGTTGATGGTCAAAGAGATTATAAATAATTTGTCGAGTAAAACAGGTCGTACATTTGATGCAATTAAAAAGTTAAGACAAAAACCCGTATATAAGAAATATCTTGCGGAAGAAATTAAAAACTATGATGCTGTTAACATGTCTCTTGTGTCATGTATACCTGATGAAGCCCCAGAAACACAACCTTGTACTATGAAATGCCCAAAAGATCGGGCACAAAGTGATTGTCCACCTCTACCTGGGCCTCCGTACTTGGTGTTGGAACCAATAGATGTACCGTGCAACTTGATATCGTCCCAAGATGTGTGCTGTGCTTTGCGAGGCATAAAGGACATGACCTCTAGTGAAATTTCTAATATAATACACCTAATATTAAATGATACACCGATTGAAACTGTTAGTGATGCGCTTGATAAATATATCAGCAATATTGCTACGAGTTGTTCGCGGAAAGAAAAATTACGGAAAAAGCGAAAACAATATAAGCCTAAGGGAAATCGTGCAAAAAGAAGATCGTACGAGTATGCGCGATTACAAAGATTATATGAGACGAAACCCTGTCAAGCTGCAGAACAAGTACTTTTTGAGGCTTCAGCGACACCTAAGGATACACCTGCAATGGAAGAATTTTTTGACCATTACAAGAAAGTTTTTGCTAGTAAAGACCTAGGTTGGAAAGCATTGAAGCAGAATAAAGTACCAGAAGTTGATATATCTCACGCAATCAGTAAGGCGGAAATTATTGCCAACCTTTCCGAACTTAGGGAATCTGCGCCGGGACATGACGGTATAAAAAGAGAACATCTACGAGCAATGCCCATAAATGACCTTTACGCGCTCCTGAATATCATATGGGGTACTAAAAACTTACCACCTATATTAAAAATTAATCGAACTTCGCTCATTCCAAAATCCGGTAACCTCAATGATGTGAAGCAGTGGCGGCCTATTACTATATCAAGTAGATTAATTAGGTTACTAAGTAAAATCATCGTAAATAGGTTGGAAGGAAAAATTCAGCTAGCTCACAGTCAAAGAGGTTTCGTCAAGACTGATGGAGTAATGACTAATAATACTATCTTACAAGCCCTTATTAGATCTAGAAGGGATGAAAGTAAGCCTTTTATAATCCTGTCAATTGACTTAGCCAAAGCATTTGATAGCGTGTCAATTACTTCTATAATTGATGCTTTGGGGAAGAAAGGTGTTGACAATCATACCACCAGCTTTGTTGAAAGTATGTATAAAAACGTGACTACAGTATTGGAATGTCAAGGCATGAGATCTTTGCCAATCACTATTGAGCGCGGAGTCAAACAAGGAGACCCCATGTCCGGCTTCCTATTTAATTTGATAATAGATGAATTGCTATGTACGATTAATGCGAGAGAGGGTGTAAAGGTCAATGGTGCAAACATTGTATCGCTCGCTTTCGCTGATGATATTGTGATTGCGGCGCCATCCCCTATAGTTATGCAGAGTCATATTAGCACGATCGAAAAATTCTTCAAGAAACACGGTTTTGAAGTAAACATAAATAAATGTGCCACGTTACAAACAATGAGCATCCCAGGCACAAAGAGACTCGTTGTAGAAACTCGACCGTTGTTGAGAATCAATAATAACCCAGTACCTACACTGGGCGTGTCTACGCAATTGAAGTATCTAGGTCTCCGCTATGAATATAATGGCGCTAAGATCTCGTCCTTAGTTAACTTAGAGTCTATGCTTGATCGACTAAAAAAGAGTTTTCTAAAACCATGGCAGAAATTAAATATTCTCCATAGGTACCTAATACCTCGTTTGCATCATGGTCTGCAATCCATGGATGTGAACCGGAAGAAACTGGATTATGTTGATCGATGCATACGAAACTTTGTTAAAACTATACTGCATTTGCCGAAAACAACACCAACGGCTTATATACATGCACGAACAAAAAGCGGAGGACTAGGTATTCCATCTTTGCGTTACCATATTGCTGCTGTCTATCTCGCCCGTCTTGAACGAATCAAAGTGCGAGCGGATTCAGAGACGCGTAAGGTGATGATGTCTCCTGCTATTGAATCTCTATGTGTAAAACTAAAAAGAATGCTCGGTGGTGTTGATGTGACGGCAAAAGATAATGTACAGCGTTTCTGGTCTAATCAACTACATAACTCTGCTCTTGGGTCTGGCCTAAAATCAATGACTAGCGGCATATCGTCTTGGATCTATAATCCACCAAAATTCTGGAAAGGAAGGGATTATATAGGAGCAATAAACCTAAGAATTGGTTTGCTACCTACCAAAGGTGCTCCATATATGACCGACACAGACTGTAGGAATCCATCCTGCTCAGGTACAAGGGAAACTCTGTATCACATACTTCAAAGATGCCCAATTACACACTACGACAGAATAAATAGACACGATAATATCAATAAAACAATAAATACCGCGCTAAAAGATAAAAATTTAAATATTGAAAGTGTTCCGCGTTTTACAACAACAAACAGTACATACATTCCGGATACAATAGTTGTGCATAATAATAAAGCCTACATAATTGAAACTACAATAGCATATGAATCTAAAAACGAATCTTTAAATAAATCACATCAAATTAAAAAAGAGAAATATAATAGACCCGATTTAAAAGAAGCTGTGAAGAGAGTGTACAATGTACCAGAAGTAGAAATAATGCCTTTTGTGGTTGGAGGCCGCGGTTGCTGGTCAACCGCCAATGATGTCATTATTAAAACCTTTCATTTGTCACCTAGATTACGCCAACTCGTCACTACCGCATCACTCCAGTGGGGTGTATCTATACATCGAGGATTCATGCGTACCGTATGGAGAAGAAATAGACAACGTTGATGGAAAAAAAAAAAAACCAAGTATAACGTGGCGTGGATTAAGGAGTGCACGCTGAAATCACGAGAAAAAAAAAAAAAAAAAAAAAAAATTGTGTGTGAGAGACAATACACTATCACGTCGGATTTCGTGTCGAGTGCAGCTGCTTTTGATAATACCTTACGTACGCAAGCTCTGCATCATAAATAAAATTAAGCTATGCCTACCAGTGGGCACAAATATAACACCGAAAAACACTGGAAAAATTGTTAAGAAAATAAAAGACAGGCAGATTAACAACGGTACTAGCCAAATGCGTCGTCATCTAATTAGTGACGCGCATGAATGGATTAACGAGATTCCCAAACCTGTCCCTATCTGGGCGGGAGAAGCTATGGCCCCATTGGGATTTAAGATGGTGTAGGGGAGCACCCCCCCTAGTCGTTGCCTCCATGTGCAAATCTCTAGGATAGCAGGTGGGAAGGATAAAAATACCTGTGAACTCCTACGGGCCATAGTTAGCAAGCAGCCACCTCCTCGTGGTTCCCGCCGTCAGTAGCTCCACAGCTAGATCTGTGTGGGTGAAGCAAAGGGCTGCCACTGCGAATTCGAACAAAAATAATCGAACGTAATTTGTCGGGTTGGGAATCAAACAAAGTTAATCCTGACCTATTAGTGCGTTAGTAGATCAAATATCCTTACAGCCGACGATGAGTCAGGACTGGGTCTTCTCCCTACGCAAGAGGTGTTGAACGAATAACACAATGTACAAAATGTACGGATAAGTCAAAGAACTTAAATGACGAAAAATATGAGTGGTGCATGGCGGTGCTGGTTTCTCCGCGCCCGCTCCCTCGGTATTGGCTCGCCGGGGGAGTGGGGTTATGGGCGTATCTCTTACGCGTATGCCATATTTGGCGATGAAGCATGTCCGAGCCCCCTCCCGGGGCCGGGCTTAGAATATACCTGTCCCTATCTTTAACTAAAAAGAGAAAGCACGTGTAACGTCTACGTCGTGCCTTCCAGAGGGAAAGAGACGAAGCCGCCCGCCGGGCAAAACTACTATAGTACCGTTCTTCTTTGCGGGAATACAGTAGGACGGTGAAGCGGACGAAGCTCGAAAGCTGGCGACGATTTGTTACGTCGAACGGAAACTCGGGGCCCTGGAGCACCGTATACAAGTACCAGGCGAAGAAACTCCGAGTTGAGAGAGTTCTCAGCACTCTCCGGCGTGGTAGTGAAGTAACATCGAATTGCCGCGAAACAGCCAGCTTGCTCTTGGAGGCACACGTTCCCGACGACCGGGAAGAAGAAGACACGCCGGATCAACGTGTCATTAGGGAAGGCGCACGCATCGCGCCCGGTACTCCCGACGCTGCCCCCATCACGGAGGCAGAGGTCGTGGGTACCGTTCGAACATTCAAAAATAATAAAGCGCCAGGGCCGGACCACGTCGAGGTCCGCGCGCTGAAAACCGCGGTTAAAATCATTCCCGGCCAAATTACGCGGCTTTTTAATGGATGCCTTCAATGGGGCGTCTTTCCCTTCGTCTGGAAGGAGGGCTCTCTACGAGTACTCCTTAAGGAAGGGAAAGACGAGAAGGATCCAAAATCCTACCGTCCGATCTGCCTCCTCTCAGTGATAGGTAAACTTTTCGAAAAGCTTCTCAAGAAGCGCCTCTATCAGACGTCGTTGGCGCCTGGAAAAGTGTTCGACCGGCAATTCGGGTTCACGCCCGGAAAGTCGACGGAGGACGCTATCGTGGAGTTGCGCCGCCTGGTCGATGCCTCGCAGGATCGATACGTGGCGGCAATGCTCTTCGACATCTCCGGGGCCTTCGACAACGTCTGGTGGCCCCTAGTTTTGAATTCCCTTAGAGAACGAGACTGCCCTCGGAATGTTTTCGGAGTAATTTCTAATTACTTCGACGGCCGACGGGTTAAGATCTCGATAGCTTCCGAACAGGTTTCGAAGCAGGCGACGAGGGGGTGTCCGCAAGGCTCCGTACTCGGTCCCGCCTGCTGGAACCTCATGTTCGACGATCTCCTGCGGTCACTTCAGACCACAGTCGAGAATAGGTTTATCGCTTATGCGGACGATCTTCTCGTCCTAATAAGCGGAAATAGTAGGCGTGACCTCGAGACCCAAGGTCAACAGGTCGCGAACCAAATACTTAGGTGGTGTAGCTCGGCCAAACTCGAAATCTCGGCCACAAAGACGGAGGCAATTGTCCTCAAGAGTGGCTGGATCGAGCGGCAAATTTTAGGTCGAAGAGGAGGCGCCCGTCCCGATAGAAAACGCAAGGCCGTTCGGCCTTCGAAAGCCGACCTTGCCGGTAGACCACCGCCCATCCGTATAGGAGACGCGAAGATAAAATTTAGACCCGCGGTTAAGTACCTTGGCGTCACGTTCGACAAAGGAATGCGCGTCCGAACGCATTGCCAGAAAATAAGCGACAAGGTCGGGTCGCTGTTCGCGAGATTAAGTAGGCTGGCGAGGAGTAGTGGGGGGCTTCGCTTCGACTCCCTAGCCGGGATATACAGGGGAGCATTCGTCCCGAAAGTGGCATACGCCTCGGCGGGATGGGCCGACCTGTGCTCGGAGAGGGAGCGGAGGGTACTCAGGTCCGCGCAGCGCCGTGCTTTGATCGCGGTTACCGGCGCGTATCGCCGGATATCGTGGGAAAGTGCGTGCGTGGTGGCCGGCGCGGCTCCCATCGATATCGTCGTCCAGCAAAATAGGGCCCTCTACAATCTTCGTAGAGGAAAAGACGCCAGGTTAGGGAACGCCGTCATCCCAAGCGATGCGGATGACGGCAAACAACGCGTGAAAGAAGAGGCGACGAATATGTGGCAAGCCTTGTGGACATCTTCCCCCAAGGGCCGCAGCATTCGAATTCTTCAAGGACGTCCGAGAGAGGTTAGCTGCCGGCTGGCTGAAGCCGAATCACTACACCACGCAGGTGCTGTCGGGTCACGGCAACTTCATGGCTCGTCTCTTGACGTATGCCGTTGCCGATGATGCGACGTGCGTCTGCGGTAGTGCGGTGGACACGGTAGGCCACTTCCTCCTGGAGTGCCCTATCTTCGAACCGCAGAGGGAAGCTCTGCGGACTTTCGTTCCTGCGAGTGAGTGGAGATGGCCGGAGACGGCACCGTACCTGGTGTCGTCACCAGAGGCCTTCTCCACGCTCGCCGACTTCAGCAGGAAATCGCTCTGGCTGAAAGGTTTCCTGGAGTAGGCTTGCTCCATCTATATCCGTAATAATCCCTCCCTCGTTCTTGGGGACGGCTCACCCCGGCGTTGTCGGAGCGCCGGGGCAAGGCGGAGCAGCGCTGCACATCTTCGCAGCTAACTGTCTCCGTCGAGCCCTCCTCCTCCCCCGCGATTTGTATCTCATGTACTAATTATGTGTGTTTCTCCCTACAGGATCAGGGCGAGCATGCACGCGAGCATGCGGTGGGCCCGCCTCCCCGAGGTTCCCCGCGGATGCCCCTGCGGCCGAACGAGACTTAGTCTCGGTCGAGCGTCGGGGCAACTGAAGGGCCCACACCGCGGGAAAACGATCGCCGCGGAGCTGCTGGGTTTTTCCTATCCCGTTCCAGAGGACTGGTTCGCGTTGGCAAGTCGATAGGAAAATGCTGCGCATGCCCTTAAGGCGAGGTAGCAGACTCGTGTCCCTTCCCGGGGCCGGGTTCAGAATATTCTCTTACATCCGAGATGTTAGGTTGCCTTAGGTTAGGATATATAATGAAATAGACTTATAAATTGTTCCCAACGAGAAGTAGGTCCCGACACGCCAGAAATGTTGTCAAATACTACATCCGAGATGTTAGGTTGCATTAGGTTACGATATATAACGAAATAGACGTACATATTGTTCCCACCGATAGGTAGGGTCCGACAAGACAGCATGTTGTAAAATGATACATCCGAGATGTTAGGTTGCCTTAGATTAGGATATATAACGTTATAGACGCATATAATGTTCCCATCGAGAAGTAGGGTGCGACAAGCCAGGAATGTTTTAAAATGTTACATCCGAGATGTTAGGTTGCCTTAGTTTAGGATATATAACGTTATAGACGTTTATATTGTTCCCACCGAGAATTAGGGTCCGACAAGCCAGGATGTTGTAAAATGATACATGCGAGATGTTAGGTTGCCTCAGATTAGGATATATAACGCTATAGACGTATATGATGTTCCCACCGAGAAGTAGGGACCGGCACGCCAGGAATGTTGCCAAATATTACATCCTAGATGCTAGGTTGCCTTAGGTTAGGATATATAACGTTATAGACGTATATAACGTTCCCATCGAGGAGTAGGCTGCGACAAGCCAGGAATGCTTTAAAATATTACATCCGAGTTGTTAGGTTGCCTTAGATTAGGATATATACCGTTATAGACGTATGTAATATCCCCACAGAGAAATATGCTCCGACACGCCAGGAATGTTGTCAAACATTACATCCGCGATGTTAAGTTGCCTTAGGTTAGGATATATAACGCTATAGACGTATATAATGTTCCCACCGAGAAGTAGGGTCCGACACGACTGGAGTGTTGTCAAATATTACATCCGAGATGTTAGGTTGCCTTAGGTTAGGATACATAACGCTATAGACGTATATAATGTTCCAACCGAGAAGGAGGGTCCGGCACGCCTGGAATGTGGTCCAATATCACATCCGATATGTTAGGTTTCCTTAGGTTAGGATATATAACGTTATAGACGTACATATTATTCCCACCGACAAGTAGGGTCCGACGCGCCGGGTATGTTGTCAAATATTACATCCGATATGTTAGGTTGCCTTAGGTTAGGATATATAACGTTATAGACGTATATAACGTTCCCATCGAGGAGTAGGCTGCGACAAGCCAGGAATGTTGTGAAATGTTACATCCGAGATGTTAGGTTGCCTTATATTAGTATATATAACGTTATAGACGTATATAATGTTCCCACCGAGAAGTAGGGTCCGACACGCCAGGAATGTTGTCAAATATTACATGCGAGGTGTTAGGTTGCCTTAGATTAGAATATATACCGTTATATACGTATATAACGTTCCCACCGAGAAGTATTGTCCGACTCGTCAGGAATGTTGTCAAATATTACATCCGAGATGTTAGGTTGCCTTAGGTTAGGATATATAACGTTATAGACGTATATAACGTTCCCATCGAGCAGTAGGGTGCGACAAGCCAGGAATATTTTAAAATGTTACATCCTAGATGTTAGGTTGCATTAGGTTAGGATATATAACGAAATAGACGTACATATTGTTCCCACCGAGTAGTAGGGTCCGACAAGCCAGGATGTTGTAAAATGATACATCCGAGATGTTAGGTTGCCTTAGATTAGGATATATAACGTTATGGACGTATATAACGATCCCATCGAGCAGTAGGGTACGGCAGGCCAGGAATGTTTTAAAATGTTACATCCGAGATGTTAGGTTGCCTTAGTTTAGGATATATAACGTTATAGACGTTTATATTGTTCCCACCGAGAATTAGGGTCCGACAAGCCAGGATGTTGTAAAATGATACATGCGAGATGTTAGGTTGCCTCAGATTAGGATATATAACGCTATAGACGTATATGATGTTCCCACCGAGAAGTAGGGACCGGCACGCCAGGAATGTTGCCAAATATTACATCCGAGATGTTAGGTTGCCTTAGGTTAGGATATATACCGTTATAGACTTATGTAATATCCCCACAGAGAAATATGCTCCGACACGCCAGGAATGTTGTCAAACATTACATCCGCGATGTTAAGTTGCCTTAGGTTAGGATATGTAACGAAATAGACGTATATATTGTTCCCACCGAGAAGTAGGGTCCGACACGCCTGGAATGTTGTCAAATATTACATCCGAGATGTTAGGTTGCCTTAGGTTAGGATATATAACGGTATAGACGTATATAACTTTCCCATAGAGGAGTAGGCTGCGACAAGCCAGGAATGTTTTAAAATATTACATCCGAGATGTTAGGTTGCCTAAGATTAGGATATATACCGTTATAGATGTAGATAATATCCCCACAGAGAAGTATGTTCCGACACGGCAGGAATGTTGTCAAATATTACATCCGAGAGATTAAGTTGCCTTAGGTTAGGATATAAAACGCTATAGACGTATATAATGGTCCCACCGAGAAGTAGGGACCGACACGCCAGGAATGTTGCAAAATATTACATCCTAGATGCTACGTTGCCTTAGGTTAGGATATATATCGAAATAGACGTATATGTTGTTCCCACCGAGAAGTAGGGTCCGACACGCCTGGAATGTTGTCAAATATTACATCCGAGGTGTTAGGTTGCCTTAGATTAGAATATATACCGTTATATACGTATATAATGTTCCCACCGAGAAGTATTGTCCAACTCGTCAGGAATGTTGTCAAATATTACGTCCGAGACGTCAGGTTGCCTAAGGTTAGGATATATAACGTTATCGACGTATATACAGCTCCCACCGAGAAGTTGTGTCCGACACGCCTGGAATGCTGCCAAATATTACATCCGAGATGGTAGGTTGCCTTAGGTTAGGATATAAAATGAAATAGACTTATAAATTGTTCCCAACGAGAAGTAGGTTCCGACACGCCAGAAATGTTGTCAAATACTACATCCGTGATGTTAGGTTGCCTTAGGTTAGGATATATAACGTTATAGACGTATATAACGTTCCCATCGAGCAGTAGGGTTCGACAAGCCAGGAATATTTTAAAATGTTACATCCGAGATGTTAGGTTGCATTAGGTTAGGATGTATAACGAAATAGACCTACATATTGTTCCCACCGAGAAGTAGGGTCCGACAAGCCAGGATGATGTAAAATGATACATCCGAGATGTTAGGTTGCCTTAGATTAGGATAAATAACGTTATAGACGTATATAATGTTCCCATCGAGAAGTAGGGTCCGACAAGCCAGGATGTTGTAAAATGATACATCCGAGATGTTAGGTTGCCTCAGATTAGGATATATAACGTTATAGACGTATATATTGTTCCCACCGAGAAGCAGGGTCCGACAAGCCAGGATGTTGTAAAATGATACATGCGAGATGTTAGGTTGCCTTAGATTAGGATATATAACGTTATAGACGTATGTAATGTTCCCACCGAGAAGTAGGGTCCGACACGCCAGGAATGTTGCCAAATATTACATCCTAGATGCTACGTTGCCTTAGGTTAGGATATATAACGAAATAGACGTATATATTGTTCCCACCGAGAAGTAGGGTCCGACACGCCTGGAATGTTGCAAAATATTACATCCTAGATGCTACGTTGCCTTAGGTTAGGATATATATCGAAATAGACGTATATGTTGTTCCCACCGAGAAGTAGGGTCCGACACGCCTGGAATGTTGTCAAATATTACATCCGAGGTGTTAGGTTGCCTTAGATTAGAATATATACCGTTATATACGTATATAATGTTCCCACCGAGAAGTATTGTCCAACTCGTCAGGAATGTTGTCAAATATTACGTCCGAGACGTCAGGTTGCCTAAGGTTAGGATATATAACGTTATCGACGTATATACAGCTCCCACCGAGAAGTTGTGTCCGACACGCCTGGAATGCTGCCAAATATTACATCCGAGATGGTAGGTTGCCTTAGGTTAGGATATAAAATGAAATAGACTTATAAATTGTTCCCAACGAGAAGTAGGTTCCGACACGCCAGAAATGTTGTCAAATACTACATCCGTGATGTTAGGTTGCCTTAGGTTAGGATATATAACGTTATAGACGTATATAACGTTCCCATCGAGCAGTAGGGTTCGACAAGCCAGGAATATTTTAAAATGTTACATCCGAGATGTTAGGTTGCATTAGGTTAGGATGTATAACGAAATAGACCTACATATTGTTCCCACCGAGAAGTAGGGTCCGACAAGCCAGGATGATGTAAAATGATACATCCGAGATGTTAGGTTGCCTTAGATTAGGATAAATAACGTTATAGACGTATATAATGTTCCCATCGAGAAGTAGGGTCCGACAAGCCAGGATGTTGTAAAATGATACATCCGAGATGTTAGGTTGCCTCAGATTAGGATATATAACGTTATAGACGTATATATTGTTCCCACCGAGAAGCAGGGTCCGACAAGCCAGGATGTTGTAAAATGATACATGCGAGATGTTAGGTTGCCTTAGATTAGGATATATAACGTTATAGACGTATGTAATGTTCCCACCGAGAAGTAGGGTCCGACACGCCAGGAATGTTGCCAAATATTACATCCTAGATGCTACGTTGCCTTAGGTTAGGATATATAACGAAATAGACGTATATATTGTTCCCACCGAGAAGTAGGGTCCGACACGCCTGGAATGTTGTCAAATATTACATCCGAGATGTTAGGTAGCCTTAGGTTAGGATATATATCGTTGTAGACGTATATAATGTTCCCACCCAGAAGTAGGGTCCGACAAGCCAGGAATGTTTTAAAATGGTACATCCGAGATGTTTGGTTACCTTAGGTTAGGACATATAACGTTATAGACGCATATAATGTTCCCACCGAGGAGTAGGGTCCGACACGCCTGGAATGTTGTCAAATATTACATCCGAGATGTTATGTAGCATTACATTAGGATATACACCGTTATAGACGTATATAATGTTCACACCGGTAGTATGCTCCGACACGCCAGTAATGTTGCAAAATATTACGTCCGAGATGATGGGTTAACTTAAGTTAGGGTATATAACGAAATAGACGTATATATTGTTCCCACCGAGAAGTAGGGTCCGACAAGCCAGGATGTTGTAAAATGATACATCCGAGATGTTAGGTTGCCTTAGATTCGGATATATAAAGTTATAGACCTATTTAATATTCCTAACGAGAAGTAAGCTCCGACACGCCAGGAACGTTGTCAAATATTACATTCGAGATGTTAGGTTGCCTTAGGTTAGGATATATAACGTTATAGACGTATATATTGTTCCCACCGAGAAGTAGGGTTCGACAAACCAGGATCTTGTAAAATGATACATCCGAGATGTTAGGTTGCGTTAGATTAGGATATATAATGTTATAGACCTATATAATGTACCCACCGAGAAGTAGGGACCGACGCGCCAGGAATGTTGCCAAATATTACATCCTAGATGTTAGGTTGCCTTAGGTTAGGATATATAACGAAGTAGACGTATATAATGTTCCCACCGAGAAGTAGGGTCCGACAAGTCTGGATGTTGTAAAATGATACATCCGAGATGTTAGGTTGCCTTAGATTAGGATATATAATGTTATAGACGTATATAATGTTCCCACCGGGAAGTAGGGACCGACACGCCAGGAATGTTGCAAAATATTACATCCTAGATGCTACGTTGCCTTAGGTTAGGATATATATCGAAATAGACGTATATGTTGTTCCCACCGAGAAGTAGGGTCCGACACGCCTGGAATGTTGTCAAATATTACATCCGAGGTGTTAGGTTGCCTTAGATTAGAATATATACCGTTATATACGTATATAATGTTCCCACCGAGAAGTATTGTCCAACTCGTCAGGAATGTTGTCAAATATTACGTCCGAGACGTCAGGTTGCCTAAGGTTAGGATATATAACGTTATCGACGTATATACAGCTCCCACCGAGAAGTTGTGTCCGACACGCCTGGAATGCTGCCAAATATTACATCCGAGATGGTAGGTTGCCTTAGGTTAGGATATAAAATGAAATAGACTTATAAATTGTTCCCAACGAGAAGTAGGTTCCGACACGCCAGAAATGTTGTCAAATACTACATCCGTGATGTTAGGTTGCCTTAGGTTAGGATATATAACGTTATAGACGTATATAACGTTCCCATCGAGCAGTAGGGTTCGACAAGCCAGGAATATTTTAAAATGTTACATCCGAGATGTTAGGTTGCATTAGGTTAGGATGTATAACGAAATAGACCTACATATTGTTCCCACCGAGAAGTAGGGTCCGACAAGCCAGGATGATGTAAAATGATACATCCGAGATGTTAGGTTGCCTTAGATTAGGATAAATAACGTTATAGACGTATATAATGTTCCCATCGAGAAGTAGGGTCCGACAAGCCAGGATGTTGTAAAATGATACATCCGAGATGTTAGGTTGCCTCAGATTAGGATATATAACGTTATAGACGTATATATTGTTCCCACCGAGAAGCAGGGTCCGACAAGCCAGGATGTTGTAAAATGATACATGCGAGATGTTAGGTTGCCTTAGATTAGGATATATAACGTTATAGACGTATGTAATGTTCCCACCGAGAAGTAGGGTCCGACACGCCAGGAATGTTGCCAAATATTACATCCTAGATGCTACGTTGCCTTAGGTTAGGATATATAACGAAATAGACGTATATATTGTTCCCACCGAGAAGTAGGGTCCGACACGCCTGGAATGTTGTCAAATATTACATCCGAGATGTTAGGTAGCCTTAGGTTAGGATATATATCGTTGTAGACGTATATAATGTTCCCACCGAGAAGTAGGGTCCGACAAGCCAGGAATGTTTTAAAATGGTACATCCGAGATGTTTGGTTACCTTAGGTTAGGACATATAACGTTATAGACGCATATAATGTTCCCACCGAGGAGTAGGGTCCGACACGCCTGGAATGTTGTCAAATATTACATCCGAGATGTTATGTAGCATTACATTAGGATATACACCGTTATAGACGTATATAATGTTCACACCGGTAGTATGCTCCGACACGCCAGTAATGTTGCAAAATATTACGTCCGAGATGATGGGTTAACTTAAGTTAGGGTATATAACGAAATAGACGTATATATTGTTCCCACCGAGAAGTAGGGTCCGACAAGCCAGGATGTTGTAAAATGATACATCCGAGATGTTAGGTTGCCTTAGATTCGGATATATAAAGTTATAGACCTATTTAATATTCCTAACGAGAAGTAAGCTCCGACACGCCAGGAACGTTGTCAAATATTACATTCGAGATGTTAGGTTGCCTTAGGTTAGGATATATAACGTTATAGACGTATATATTGTTCCCACCGAGAAGTAGGGTTCGACAAACCAGGATCTTGTAAAATGATACATCCGAGATGTTAGGTTGCGTTAGATTAGGATATATAATGTTATAGACCTATATAATGTACCCACCGAGAAGTAGGGACCGACGCGCCAGGAATGTTGCCAAATATTACATCCTAGATGTTAGGTTGCCTTAGGTTAGGATATATAACGAAGTAGACGTATATAATGTTCCCACCGAGAAGTAGGGTCCGACAAGTCTGGATGTTGTAAAATGATACATCCGAGATGTTAGGTTGCCTTAGATTAGGATATATAATGTTATAGACGTATATAATGTTCCCACCGGGAAGTAGGGACCGACACGCCAGGAATGTTGCAAAATATTACATCCTAGATGCTACGTTGCCTTAGGTTAGGATATATATCGAAATAGACGTATATGTTGTTCCCACCGAGAAGTAGGGTCCGACACGCCTGGAATGTTGTCAAATATTACATCCGAGGTGTTAGGTTGCCTTAGATTAGAATATATACCGTTATATACGTATATAATGTTCCCACCGAGAAGTATTGTCCAACTCGTCAGGAATGTTGTCAAATATTACGTCCGAGACGTCAGGTTGCCTAAGGTTAGGATATATAACGTTATCGACGTATATACAGCTCCCACCGAGAAGTTGTGTCCGACACGCCTGGAATGCTGCCAAATATTACATCCGAGATGGTAGGTTGCCTTAGGTTAGGATATAAAATGAAATAGACTTATAAATTGTTCCCAACGAGAAGTAGGTTCCGACACGCCAGAAATGTTGTCAAATACTACATCCGTGATGTTAGGTTGCCTTAGGTTAGGATATATAACGTTATAGACGTATATAACGTTCCCATCGAGCAGTAGGGTTCGACAAGCCAGGAATATTTTAAAATGTTACATCCGAGATGTTAGGTTGCATTAGGTTAGGATGTATAACGAAATAGACCTACATATTGTTCCCACCGAGAAGTAGGGTCCGACAAGCCAGGATGATGTAAAATGATACATCCGAGATGTTAGGTTGCCTTAGATTAGGATAAATAACGTTATAGACGTATATAATGTTCCCATCGAGAAGTAGGGTCCGACAAGCCAGGATGTTGTAAAATGATACATCCGAGATGTTAGGTTGCCTCAGATTAGGATATATAACGTTATAGACGTATATATTGTTCCCACCGAGAAGCAGGGTCCGACAAGCCAGGATGTTGTAAAATGATACATGCGAGATGTTAGGTTGCCTTAGATTAGGATATATAACGTTATAGACGTATGTAATGTTCCCACCGAGAAGTAGGGTCCGACACGCCAGGAATGTTGCCAAATATTACATCCTAGATGCTACGTTGCCTTAGGTTAGGATATATAACGAAATAGACGTATATATTGTTCCCACCGAGAAGTAGGGTCCGACACGCCTGGAATGTTGTCAAATATTACATCCGAGATGTTAGGTAGCCTTAGGTTAGGATATATATCGTTGTAGACGTATATAATGTTCCCACCCAGAAGTAGGGTCCGACAAGCCAGGAATGTTTTAAAATGGTACATCCGAGATGTTTGGTTACCTTAGGTTAGGACATATAACGTTATAGACGCATATAATGTTCCCACCGAGGAGTAGGGTCCGACACGCCTGGAATGTTGTCAAATATTACATCCGAGATGTTATGTAGCATTACATTAGGATATACACCGTTATAGACGTATATAATGTTCACACCGGTAGTATGCTCCGACACGCCAGTAATGTTGCAAAATATTACGTCCGAGATGATGGGTTAACTTAAGTTAGGGTATATAACGAAATAGACGTATATATTGTTCCCACCGAGAAGTAGGGTCCGACAAGCCAGGATGTTGTAAAATGATACATCCGAGATGTTAGGTTGCCTTAGATTCGGATATATAAAGTTATAGACCTATTTAATATTCCTAACGAGAAGTAAGCTCCGACACGCCAGGAACGTTGTCAAATATTACATTCGAGATGTTAGGTTGCCTTAGGTTAGGATATATAACGTTATAGACGTATATATTGTTCCCACCGAGAAGTAGGGTTCGACAAACCAGGATCTTGTAAAATGATACATCCGAGATGTTAGGTTGCGTTAGATTAGGATATATAATGTTATAGACCTATATAATGTACCCACCGAGAAGTAGGGACCGACGCGCCAGGAATGTTGCCAAATATTACATCCTAGATGTTAGGTTGCCTTAGGTTAGGATATATAACGAAGTAGACGTATATAATGTTCCCACCGAGAAGTAGGGTCCGACAAGTCTGGATGTTGTAAAATGATACATCCGAGATGTTAGGTTGCCTTAGATTAGGATATATAATGTTATAGACGTATATAATGTTCCCACCGGGAAGTAGGGACCGACACGCCAGGAATGTTGCAAAATATTACATCCTAGATGCTACGTTGCCTTAGGTTAGGATATATATCGAAATAGACGTATATGTTGTTCCCACCGAGAAGTAGGGTCCGACACGCCTGGAATGTTGTCAAATATTACATCCGAGGTGTTAGGTTGCCTTAGATTAGAATATATACCGTTATATACGTATATAATGTTCCCACCGAGAAGTATTGTCCAACTCGTCAGGAATGTTGTCAAATATTACGTCCGAGACGTCAGGTTGCCTAAGGTTAGGATATATAACGTTATCGACGTATATACAGCTCCCACCGAGAAGTTGTGTCCGACACGCCTGGAATGCTGCCAAATATTACATCCGAGATGGTAGGTTGCCTTAGGTTAGGATATAAAATGAAATAGACTTATAAATTGTTCCCAACGAGAAGTAGGTTCCGACACGCCAGAAATGTTGTCAAATACTACATCCGTGATGTTAGGTTGCCTTAGGTTAGGATATATAACGTTATAGACGTATATAACGTTCCCATCGAGCAGTAGGGTTCGACAAGCCAGGAATATTTTAAAATGTTACATCCGAGATGTTAGGTTGCATTAGGTTAGGATGTATAACGAAATAGACCTACATATTGTTCCCACCGAGAAGTAGGGTCCGACAAGCCAGGATGATGTAAAATGATACATCCGAGATGTTAGGTTGCCTTAGATTAGGATAAATAACGTTATAGACGTATATAATGTTCCCATCGAGAAGTAGGGTCCGACAAGCCAGGATGTTGTAAAATGATACATCCGAGATGTTAGGTTGCCTCAGATTAGGATATATAACGTTATAGACGTATATATTGTTCCCACCGAGAAGCAGGGTCCGACAAGCCAGGATGTTGTAAAATGATACATGCGAGATGTTAGGTTGCCTTAGATTAGGATATATAACGTTATAGACGTATGTAATGTTCCCACCGAGAAGTAGGGTCCGACACGCCAGGAATGTTGCCAAATATTACATCCTAGATGCTACGTTGCCTTAGGTTAGGATATATAACGAAATAGACGTATATATTGTTCCCACCGAGAAGTAGGGTCCGACACGCCTGGAATGTTGTCAAATATTACATCCGAGATGTTAGGTAGCCTTAGGTTAGGATATATATCGTTGTAGACGTATATAATGTTCCCACCGAGAAGTAGGGTCCGACAAGCCAGGAATGTTTTAAAATGGTACATCCGAGATGTTTGGTTACCTTAGGTTAGGACATATAACGTTATAGACGCATATAATGTTCCCACCGAGGAGTAGGGTCCGACACGCCTGGAATGTTGTCAAATATTACATCCGAGATGTTATGTAGCATTACATTAGGATATACACCGTTATAGACGTATATAATGTTCACACCGGTAGTATGCTCCGACACGCCAGTAATGTTGCAAAATATTACGTCCGAGATGATGGGTTAACTTAAGTTAGGGTATATAACGAAATAGACGTATATATTGTTCCCACCGAGAAGTAGGGTCCGACAAGCCAGGATGTTGTAAAATGATACATCCGAGATGTTAGGTTGCCTTAGATTCGGATATATAAAGTTATAGACCTATTTAATATTCCTAACGAGAAGTAAGCTCCGACACGCCAGGAACGTTGTCAAATATTACATTCGAGATGTTAGGTTGCCTTAGGTTAGGATATATAACGTTATAGACGTATATATTGTTCCCACCGAGAAGTAGGGTTCGACAAACCAGGATCTTGTAAAATGATACATCCGAGATGTTAGGTTGCGTTAGATTAGGATATATAATGTTATAGACCTATATAATGTACCCACCGAGAAGTAGGGACCGACGCGCCAGGAATGTTGCCAAATATTACATCCTAGATGTTAGGTTGCCTTAGGTTAGGATATATAACGAAGTAGACGTATATAATGTTCCCACCGAGAAGTAGGGTCCGACAAGTCTGGATGTTGTAAAATGATACATCCGAGATGTTAGGTTGCCTTAGATTAGGATATATAATGTTATAGACGTATATAATGTTCCCACCGGGAAGTAGGGACCGACACGCCAGGAATGTTGCCAAATATTACATCCTACATGCTAGGTTGCCTTAGGTTAGGATATGTAACGAAATAGACGTATATATTGTTCCCACCGAGAAGTAGGGTCCGACACGCCTGGAATGTTGTCAAATATTACATCCGAGATGTTAGGTAGCCTTAGGTTAGGATATATATCGTTGTAGACGTATATAATGTTCCCACCGAGAAGTAGGGTCCGACAAGCCAGGAATGTTTTAAAATGGTACATCCGAGATGTTTGGTTACCTTAGGTTAGGACATATAACGTTATAGACGCATATAATGTTCCCACCGAGGAGTAGGGTCCGACACGCCTGGAATGTTGTCAAATATTACATCCGAGATGTTATGTAGCATTACATTAGGATATACACCGTTATAGACGTATATAATGTTCACACCGGTAGTATGCTCCGACACGCCAGTAATGTTGCAAAATATTACGTCCGAGATGATGGGTTAACTTAAGTTAGGGTATATAACGAAATAGACGTATATATTGTTCCCACCGAGAAGTAGGGTCCGACAAGCCAGGATGTTGTAAAATGATACATCCGAGATGTTAGGTTGCCTTAGATTCGGATATATAAAGTTATAGACCTATTTAATATTCCTAACGAGAAGTAAGCTCCGACACGCCAGGAACGTTGTCAAATATTACATTCGAGATGTTAGGTTGCCTTAGGTTAGGATATATAACGTTATAGACGTATATATTGTTCCCACCGAGAAGTAGGGTTCGACAAACCAGGATCTTGTAAAATGATACATCCGAGATGTTAGGTTGCGTTAGATTAGGATATATAATGTTATAGACCTATATAATGTACCCACCGAGAAGTAGGGACCGACGCGCCAGGAATGTTGCCAAATATTACATCCTAGATGTTAGGTTGCCTTAGGTTAGGATATATAACGAAGTAGACGTATATAATGTTCCCACCGAGAAGTAGGGTCCGACAAGTCTGGATGTTGTAAAATGATACATCCGAGATGTTAGGTTGCCTTAGATTAGGATATATAATGTTATAGACGTATATAATGTTCCCACCGGGAAGTAGGGACCGACACGCCAGGAATGTTGCCAAATATTACATCCTACATGCTAGGTTGCCTTAGGTTAGGATATGTAACGAAATAGACGTATATATTGTTCCCACCGAGAAGTAGGGTCCGACACGCCTGGAATGTTGTCAAATATTACATCCGAGATGTTAGGTTGCCTTAGGTTAGGATATATAACGGTATAGACGTATATAACTTTCCCATAGAGGAGTAGGCTGCGACAAGCCAGGAATGTTTTAAAATATTACATCCGAGATGTTAGGTTGCCTAAGATTAGGATATATACCGTTATAGATGTAGATAATATCCCCACAGAGAAGTATGTTCCGACACGGCAGGAATGTTGTCAAATATTACATCCGAGAGATTAAGTTGCCTTAGGTTAGGATATAAAACGCTATAGACGTATATAATGGTCCCACCGAGAAGTAGGGACCGACACGCCAGAAATGTTGCAAAATATTACATCCTAGATGCTACGTTGCCTTAGGTTAGGATATATATCGAAATAGACGTATATGTTGTTCCCACCGAGAAGTAGGGTCCGACACGCCTGGAATGTTGTCAAATATTACATCCGAGGTGTTAGGTTGCCTTAGATTAGAATATATACCGTTATATACGTATATAATGTTCCCACCGAGAAGTATTGTCCAACTCGTCAGGAATGTTGTCAAATATTACGTCCGAGACGTCAGGTTGCCTAAGGTTAGGATATATAACGTTATCGACGTATATACAGCTCCCACCGAGAAGTTGTGTCCGACACGCCTGGAATGCTGCCAAATATTACATCCGAGATGGTAGGTTGCCTTAGGTTAGGATATAAAATGAAATAGACTTATAAATTGTTCCCAACGAGGAGTAGGTTCCGACACGCCAGAAATGTTGTCAAATACTACATCCGTGATGTTAGGTTGCCTTAGGTTAGGATATATAACGTTATAGACGTATATAACGTTCCCATCGAGCAGTAGGGTTCGACAAGCCAGGAATATTTTAAAATGTTACATCCGAGATGTTAGGTTGCATTAGGTTAGGATGTATAACGAAATAGACCTACATATTGTTCCCACCGAGAAGTAGGGTCCGACAAGCCAGGATGATGTAAAATGATACATCCGAGATGTTAGGTTGCCTTAGATTAGGATAAATAACGTTATAGACGTATATAATGTTCCCATCGAGAAGTAGGGTCCGACAAGCCAGGATGTTGTAAAATGATACATCCGAGATGTTAGGTTGCCTCAGATTAGGATATATAACGTTATAGACGTATATATTGTTCCCACCGAGAAGCAGGGTCCGACAAGCCAGGATGTTGTAAAATGATACATGCGAGATGTTAGGTTGCCTTAGATTAGGATATATAACGTTATAGACGTATGTAATGTTCCCACCGAGAAGTAGGGTCCGACACGCCAGGAATGTTGCCAAATATTACATCCTAGATGCTACGTTGCCTTAGGTTAGGATATATAACGAAATAGACGTATATATTGTTCCCACCGATAAGTAGGGTCCGACACGCCTGGAATGTTGTCAAATATTACATCCGAGATGTTAGGTAGCCTTAGGTTAGGATATATATCGTTGTAGACGTATATAATGTTCCCACCGAGAAGTAGGGTCCGACAAGCCAGGAATGTTTTAAAATGGTACATCCGAGATGTTTGGTTACCTTAGGTTAGGACATATAACGTTATAGACGCATATAATGTTCCCACCGAGGAGTAGGGTCCGACACGCCTGGAATGTTGTCAAATATTACATCCGAGATGTTATGTAGCATTACATTAGGATATACACCGTTATAGACGTATATAATGTTCACACCGGTAGTATGCTCCGACACGCCAGTAATGTTGCAAAATATTACGTCCGAGATGATGGGTTAACTTAAGTTAGGGTATATAACGAAATAGACGTATATATTGTTCCCACCGAGAAGTAGGGTCCGACAAGCCAGGATGTTGTAAAATGATACATCCGAGATTTTAGGTTGCCTTAGATTAGCATATATAACGTTATAGACGTATATAATGTTCCCACCGAGAAGTAGGGTCCGACAAGCCAGGAAAGTTGTAAAATGTTACATACGAGATGTCTGTTTGCCTTAGGTTAGGATATATAACGTTACAGACGCATATAATGTTCCCACCGAGATGTAGAGTACGACACGCCTGGAATGGTGTCAAATGTTACATCCGAGGTGTTTGTTTGCCTTAGGTTAGGATATAGAACCTTATAGACATATATAATGTTCCCACCGAGAAGTATGCGCCGACATGCCAGGAATGTTGTAAAATATTACGTCTGAGATGATAGGTTAACTTAGGTTAGAGTATATAACGTTATACACGTATATAATGCTCCCACCCAGAAGTATTGTCCGACTCGCCAGGAATGTTGTCAAATATTACATCCGAGATGTTTGGTTGCCTTAGATTAGAATATATACCGTTATAGACGTATATAATGTGCCCACCGAGAAGTATTGTCCGACTCGCCAGGAATGTTGTCAAATATTACATAAGAGATGTTTGGATGTCTTAGATTAGGATATATACCGTTATAGACGTATATAACGTTCCCACCGAGAAGTATGCTCCGACACGCCAGGAATGATGTCAAATATTACATCCGAGATGTTAGGTTGCCTTAGATTAGGATATATAACGTTATACACGCATATAATGTTCCCACCGAGGAGCAGGGTCCGACACGCCTGGAATGTTGTCAAATATTACATCCGAGATGTTAGGTTGATTTGCGATAGGATATATAACGTTATAGGCGCATATACTGTTCCCACCGAGAAGTATGTTCCGAGAAGCCAGAAATGTTGTAAAATGTTACATCCGAGATGTTTGTTTGCCTTAGGTTAGGGTATACAACGTTATAGACGCATATAATGTTCCCGCCGAGAAGTAGGGTCCGACACGCCTGGAATGTTGTCAAATGTTACATCCGAGATGTTAGGTTGCCTTAGGTTAGGATATATAACGTTATAGACGTATTTAATATTCCCACCGAGAAGTATGGTCCGACACGCCAGGAATGTTTTCAAATGTTACATCCGAGATGGTAGGTTGCCTTAGGTTAGGATATATAACGTTACAGACGTATATAATGTTCCCACCGAGAAGTAATGTCCGACAAGCCAGGATGTTGTAACATGATACATCCGAGAAGTTAGGTTGCCTTAGGTTAGGATATATAACGTTATAGACGTATATATTGTTCCCACCGAGAAGTAATGTCCGACAAGCCAGGATGTTGTAAAATGATACATCCGAGAAGTTAGGTTGCCTTAGGTTAGGATATATAACGAAATAGACGTATATATTGTTCCCAACGAGAAGTAGGATCGGACACGCCAGGAATGTTGTAAAATATTACGTCTGGGATGATAGGTTAACTTAGGTTAGTATATATAACGTTACCACGTTTATAAAGTTCCCACCGAGAAGTATTGTCCGACTCGTCAGGAATGTTGTCAAATATTACATCCGAGATGTTAGGTTGCCTGAGGTTAGGATATATAACGTTATAGACGTATATAACGTTCCCATCCAGCAGTAGGGTGCGACAAGCCAGGAATGTTTTAAAATGTTACTTCCGAGATGTTTGGCTCCCATAGGTTAGGATATATAACGTTATAGACGTATATAAAGTTCCCACCGAGATGAATTGTCCGACTCGCCAGGAATGTTGTCAAATATTACATCCGAGGTGTTAGGTTGCCTTAGGTTAGGATATATAACGTTATAGACGTATATATTATTCCCACCGAGAAGTAGGGTCC
The DNA here is from genome assembly GCA_963969225.1 of Xylocopa violacea. Lineage (NCBI taxonomy): Eukaryota > Metazoa > Arthropoda > Insecta > Hymenoptera > Apidae > Xylocopa > Xylocopa violacea. The sequence goes on from CAXAJV010000927.1 coordinate 34,359, forward strand.
GACAAGCCAGGATGTTGTAAAACATTACATCCGAGATGTTAGGTTGCCTTAGATTAGAATATATACCGTTATAGACGTATATAATGTTCCCACCGAGAAGTAGGGTCCGACACGCCAGGAATGTTGTCAAATATTACATCCGTGATGTTAGGTTGCCTTAGTTTGGGATATATACCGCTATAGACGTATATAATATTCCCACCGAAAAGTATGATCCTACACGCTAGGAATGTTGTAAAATGTTACATCCGAGATGTTATGTTACGTTACATTCGGATATGTACCGTTATAGACGTATATAATGATCCCACCGAGAAGTAGGGTCCGACACGCCAGGAATGTTGTCAAATATTTCATCCGAGATGTTAGGTTGCCTTAGATTAGAATATATACCGTTATAGACGTATATAATGTTCCCACCGAGAAGTAGTGTCCGACACGCCAGGAATGTTGTCAAATATTTCATCCGAGATGTTAGGTTGCCTTAGATTATAATATATACCGTTATAGACGTATATAATGTTGCCACCGAGAAGTAGGGTTCGACACGCCAGGAATGTTGTCAAATATTACATCCGAGATGTTAGGTTGCCTGGGGTTAGGATATATAACGTTCTAGACGTATATATTGTTCCCACCGAGAAGTAATGTCCGGCAAGCCAGGATGTTGTAAAATGATACATCCGAGATGTTAGGTTGCCTTAGATTAGGACATATAACGTTATACACGCATATAATGTTCCCACCGAGGAGGAGGGTCCGACACGCCTGGAATGTTCTCAAATATTACATCCGAGATGTTAGGTTGATTTGCGATAGGATGTATAACGTTATAGGCGCATATACTCTTCCCACCGAGAAGTATGTTCCGAGAAGCCAGAAATGTTGTAAAATGTTACATCCGAGATATTTGTTTGCCTTATGTTAGGGTATACAACGTTATAGACGCATATAATGTTCCCGCCGAGAACTAGGGTCCGACACGCCTGGAATGTTGTCAAATGTTACATCCGAGATGTTAGGTGGCCTTAGGATAGGATATATAACGTTATAGACGTATTTAATATTCCCACCGACAAGTATGGTCCGACACGCCAGGAATGTTGCCAAATATTACATCCGAGATGTTAGGTTGCCTTAGGTCAGGATATATAATGAAATAGACGTATATATTGTTCCCAACGAGAAGTAGGATCCGACACGCCAGGAATGTTGTAAAATATTACGTCTGAGATGATAGGTTACCTTAGGTTAGTATATATAACGTTACCACGTATATAATGTTCCCACCGAGAAGTATTGTCCGACTCGTCAGGAATGTTGTCAAATATTACATCCGACATGTTAGGTTTCCTTAGGTTGGAATATATAAAGTTATAGACGTATATATTGTTGACACCGAGAAGTAGGGTCCGACAAGCCAGGATGTTGTAAAATGATACATCCGAGATGTTTGGTTGCCTTAGGTTAGGATATATAACGTTATAGACGTATATAATGTTCCCACCGAGCAGTAGCGTCCGATAAACCAGGAATGTTGTCAAATATTACATCCGAGTTATTAGGTTGCCTTAGGTTAGGATATATAACGTTATAGATGCATATAATCTTCCCACCGAGAAGTAGGGTCCGACACGCCTGGAATGTTGTCAAATATTACATCCGAGATGTTAGGTTGCCTTAGGTTAGTATATATAACGTTATAGACGTATTTAATATTCCCACCGAGAAATATGGTCCGACACACCAGGAATGTTGTCAAATATTACATCCGAGTTATTAGGTTACCTTAGGTTAGGACATATAACGTTATAGACGCATATAATGTTCCCGCCGAGAAGTAGGGTCCGACACGCCAGCAATGATGTCAAATATTACATCCGAGAAGTTACGTTGCCTTACATTAGGATATATACCGTTATAGACGTATAGAATATTCCCACCGAAAGGTATGCTCCGACACGCCAGGAATGTTGTAAAATGTTACTTCCGAGACGTTAGGTTGCCTTAGGTTAAGATATATAACGTTATAGACGTATATACTGCTCCCAGCGAGAAGTAGGGTCCGATACGCCAGGAATGTTGTCAAATATTACATCCGAGATGTTCGGATGCCTTAGATTGAGATATATACCGTTATAGACGTATATAATATTCCCACCGAAAAGTATGCTCCGACACGCCAGGAATGTTGTAAAATGTTACATCCGAGATATTATGTTACGTTAGATTCGGATATATACCGTTATAGACGTATATAATGATCCCACCGAGAAGTAGGCTCCGACACGCCAGTAATGTTGTAAAATATTACGTCTGAAATGATTGGTTAACTTAGGTGAGGATATATAACGTTATACACGTATATAACGTTCCCACTCAGATGTATTGTCCGACTCGCCAGGAATATTGACAAATATTACATCCGAGATGTTAGGTTGCCTGAGGTTAGGATATATAACGTTATAGATGTATATAACGTTCCCATCGAGCAGTAGGGTGCGACAAGCCAGGAATGTTTTAAAATGTTACATCCGATATGTTTGGTTCCCATAGGTTAGGATATATAACGTTATAGGCGTATATAATGTTCCCACCGAGAAGTAGGGTCCGACAAGCCTGGAATGTTGTCACATGTTACATCCAAGATGTTAGGTTGCCTTAGGTTAGAATATATACCGTTATAGACTTATATAATGTTCCCACCGAGAAGTATTGTCCGACTCGCCAGGAATGTGGTCAAATATTACATTCGAGATGTTAGGTTGCCTTAGGTTAGAATATATACCGTTATAGACGTATATAATGTTGCCACCGAGAAGTAGTGTCCGACACGCCAGGAATGTTGTCTAATATTACATCCGAGATGTTAGGTTGCGTTAGATTATAATATATACCGTTATAGACGTATATAATGTTCCCACCGAGAAGTAGGGTCCGACACGCCAGGAATGTTGTCAAATATTTCATCCGAGATGTTAGGTTGCCTCAGATTAGAATATAGAGCGTTATAAACGTATAAAATGTTCCCACCGAGAAGTAGGGTCCGACACGCCAGGAATGTTTTCAAATGTTACATCCGAGATGGTAGGTTGCCTTAGGTTAGGATATATAACGTTACAGACGTATATAATGTTCCCACCGAGAAGTAATGTCCGACAAGCCAGGATGTTGTAACATGATACATCCGAGAAGTTAGGTTGCCTTAGGTTAGGATATATAACGTTATAGACGTATATATTGTTCCCACCGAGAAGTAATGTCCGACAAGCCAGGATGTTGTAAAATGATACATCCGAGAAGTTAGGTTGCCTTAGGTTAGGATATATAACGAAATAGACGTATATATTGTTCCCAACGAGAAGTAGGATCCGACACGCCAGGAATGTTGTAAAATATTACGTCTGGGATGATAGGTTAACTTAGGTTAGTATATATAACGTTACCACGTTTATAAAGTTCCCACCGAGAAGTATTGTCCGACTCGTCAGGAATGTTGTCAAATATTACATCCGAGATGTTAGGTTGCCTGAGGTTAGGATATATAACGTTATAGACGTATATAACGTTCCCATCCAGCAGTAGGGTGCGACAAGCCAGGAATGTTTTAAAATGTTACTTCCGAGATGTTTGGTTCCCATAGGTTAGGATATATAACGTTATAGACGTATATAATGTTCCCACCGAGAAGTAGGGTCCGACACGCCTGGAATGTTGTCAAATATTATATCCGAGATGGCGGGAGAAGCTATGGGGCGGGAGAAGCTATGAGGCGGGAGAAGCTGTGAGGCGGGAGAAGCTATGGCTCCACGGGGTTTAAGATGGCGTCGGCGATTTATCCCCACTGTTGCGATGGCGCCATGTGCAAACCCCTAGGATAGCAGATAGGACATCTGTGACCTCCTACGGGCCATAGTTAGCAAGCAGCCACTTCCTCGTGGTTCCCGCCGTCAGTAGTCCCACAGCTAGATCTGTGTGGGTGAAGCAAAGAGCTGCCACTGCGAATTCGAACATTGAACGCAAATGGGACAGATTGGGTAATCCATAAAGTTTATCCAAACACACAAATGCATTTATAGATCAAAACTCCTTACAGCCGACGATGAGTTAAGCGGGTCTTCCCCTACGCAAAAGGTGTTGAACGAATAACACAATGTACAAAATGTACGGATAAGCCAAATAGCTTAAATGACGAAAAATAAATGAGTGGTGCATGGCGGTGCTGGTTTCTCCCTGCCCGCTCCCTCGGTAGTGGCTCGCCGGGGGAGTGGGGTTATGGGTATTTTTACGCGTATGCCATATTTGGCGATGAAACATGTCCGAGCCCCCTCCCGGGGCCGGGCTTAGAATATTACATCCGAGATGTTAGGTTGTCTTAGGTTAAGATATATAACGTTATAGACGTATATACTGTTACCAGCGAGAAGTAGGGTCCGATACGCCAGGAATGTTGTCAAATATTACATCCGAGATGTTAGGTTGCCTGGGGTTAGGATATATAACGTTATAGACGTATATATTGTTCCCACCGAGAAGTAATGTCCGACAAGCCAGGATGTTGTAAAATGATACATCCGAGAAGTTAGATTGCCTTAGGTTAGGATATATAACGAAATAGACGTATATATTGTTCCCAACGAGAAGTAGGATCCGACACGCCAGGAATGTTGTAAAATATTACGTCTGGGATGATAGGTTAACTTAGGTTAGTATATATAACGTTACCACGTATATAAAGTTCCCACCGAGAAGTATTGTCCGACTCGTCAGGAATGTTGTCAAATATTACATCCGAGATGTTAGGTTGCCTGAGGTTAGGATATATAACGTTATAGACGTATATAACGTTCCCATCGAGCAGTAGGGTGCGACAAGCCAGGAATGTTTTAAAATGTTACTTCCGAGATGTTTGGTTCCCATAGGTTAGGATATATAACGTTATAGATGTATATAATGTTCCCACCGAGAAGTAGGGTCCGACATCCCAGGAATGTTGCCAAATATTACATCCGAGTTATTAGGTTGCCTTAGGTTAGGATATATGACGTTATAGACGTATTTAATATTCCCACCGAGAAGTATGCTCCGACAAGCCAGAAATGTTGTCAAATATTACATCCGAGATGTTAGGTTGCCTTAGATTATAATATATACCGTTATAGACGTATATAATGTTCCCACCGAGAAGTAGGGTACGACACGCCAGGAATGTTGTCAAATATTTCATCCGAGATGTTAGGTTGCCTCTGATTAGAATATATAGCGTTATAGACGTATATAATGTTCCCACCGAGAAGTAGGGTCCGACGCGCCAGGAATGTTTTCAAATGTTACATCCGAGATAGTAGGTTGCCTTAGGTTAGGATATGTAATGTTAGAGACGTATATACTGTTCCCACCGAGAAGTTGGGTCCGAAACGCCTGGAATTTTCCAAATATTACATCCGATATGTTCGGTTGCCTTAGATTAAGATATGTACCGTTATAGACGTATATAATATTCCCACCGAAAAGTATGCTCCGACACGCCAGGAATGTTGTAAAATGTTACAGCCGAGATGTTATCTTATGTTACATTCGGATATATACCGTTATAGACGTATATAATGATCCCACCGAGATGTAGGCTCCGACACGCCAGTAATGTTCTAAAATATTACGTCTGAGGTGATAGGTTAACTTAGCTTAGGATATATAACGTTATACACGTATATAAAGTTCCCACCGAGATGAATTGTCCGACTCGCCAGGAATGTTGTCAAATATTACATCCGAGGTGTTAGGTTGCCTTAGGTTAGGATATATAACGTTATAGACGTATATATTATTCCCACCGAGAAGTAGGGTCCGACAAGCCAGGATGTTGTAAAACATTACATCCGAGATGTTAGGTTGCCTTAGATTAGAATATATACCGTTATAGACGTATATAATGTTCCCACCGAGAAGTAGGGTCCGACACGCCAGGAATGTTGTCAAATATTACATCCGTGATGTTAGGTTGCCTTAGTTTGGGATATATACCGCTATAGACGTATATAATATTCCCACCGAAAAGTATGATCCTACACGCTAGGAATGTTGTAAAATGTTACATCCGAGATGTTATGTTACGTTACATTCGGATATGTACCGTTATAGACGTATATAATGATCCCACCGAGAAGTAGGTTCCGACAAGCCAGGATGTTGTAAAATGATACATCCGAGATGTTTGGTTGCCTTCGGTTAGGATATATAACGTTATAGACGTATAAAATGTTCCCACCGAGCAGTAGGGTCCGATAAACCAGGAATGTTGTCAAATATTACATCCGAGTTATTAGGTTGCCTTAGGTTAGGATATATAACGTTATAGACGCATATAATGTTCCCACCGAGAAGTAGGGTCCGACACGCCAGGAATGTTGTCAAATATTTCATCCGAGATGTTAGGTTGCCTTAGATTAGAATATATACCGTTATAGACGTATATAATGTTCCCACCGAGAAGTAGTGTCCGACACGCCAGGAATGTTGTCAAATATTTCATCCGAGATGTTAGGTTGCCTTAGATTAGAATATATACCGTTATAGACGTATATAATGTTGCCACCGAGAAGTAGGGTTCGACACGCCAGGAATGTTGTCAAATATTACATCCGAGATGTTAGGTTGCCTGGGGTTAGGATATATAACGTTATAGACGTATATATTGTTCCCACCGAGAAGTAATGTCCGGCAAGCCAGGATGTTGTAAAATGATACATCCGAGATGTTAGGTTGCCTTAGATTAGGACATATAACGTTATACACGCATATAATGTTCCCACCGAGGAGGAGGGTCCGACACGCCTGGAATGTTCTCAAATATTACATCCGAGATGTTAGGTTGATTTGCGATAGGATGTATAACGTTATAGGTGCATATACTCTTCCCACCGAGAAGTATGTTCCGAGAAGCCAGAAATGTTGTAAAATGTTACATCCGAGATATTTGTTTGCCTTATGTTAGGGTATACAACGTTATAGACGCATATAATGTTCCCGCCGAGAACTAGGGTCCGACACGCCTGGAATGTTGTCAAATGTTACATCCGAGATGTTAGGTGGCCTTAGGATAGGATATATAACGTTATAGACGTATTTAATATTCCCACCGAGAAGTATGGTCCGACACGCCAGGAATGTTGCCAAATATTACATCCGAGATGTTAGGTTGCCTTAGGTCAGGATATATAATGAAATAGACGTATATATTGTTCCCAACGAGAAGTAGGATCCGACACGCCAGGAATGTTGTAAAATATTACGTCTGAGATGATAGGTTACCTTAGGTTAGTATATATAACGTTACCACGTATATAAAGTTCCCACCGAGAAGTATTGTCCGACTCGTCAGGAATGTTGTCAAATATTACATCCGACATGTTAGGTTTCCTTAGGTTGGAATATATAAAGTTATAGACGTATATATTGTTGACACCGAGAAGTAGGGTCCGACAAGCCAGGATGTTGTAAAATGATACATCCGAGATGTTTGGTTGCCTTAGGTTAGGATATATAACGTTATAGACGTATATAATGTTCCCACCGAGCAGTAGCGTCCGATAAACCAGGAATGTTGTCAAATATTACATCCGAGTTATTAGGTTGCCTTAGGTTAGGATATATAACGTTATAGATGCATATAATCTTCCCACCGAGAAGTAGGGTCCGACACGCCTGGAATGTTGTCAAATATTACATCCGAGATGTTAGGTTGCCTTAGGTTAGTATATATAACGTTATAGACGTATTTAATATTCCCACCGAGAAATATGGTCCGACACACCAGGAATGTTGTCAAATATTACATCCGAGTTATTAGGTTACCTTAGGTTAGGACATATAACGTTATAGACGCATATAATGTTCCCGCCGAGAAGTAGGGTCCGACACGCCAGCAATGATGTCAAATATTACATCCGAGAAGTTACGTTGCCTTACATTAGGATATATACCGTTATAGACGTATAGAATATTCCCACCGAAAAGTATGCTCCGACACGCCAGGAATGTTGTAAAATGTTACTTCCGAGACGTTAGGTTGCCTTAGGTTAAGATATATAACGTTATAGACGTATATACTGCTCCCAGCGAGAAGTAGGGTCCGATACGCCAGGAATGTTGTCAAATATTACATCCGAGATGTTCGGATGCCTTAGATTGAGATATATACCGTTATAGACGTATATAATATTCCCACCGAAAAGTATGCTCCGACACGCCAGGAATGTTCTAAAATGTTACATCCGAGATATTATGTTACGTTAGATTCGGATATATACCGTTATAGACGTATATAATGATCCCACCGAGAAGTAGGCTCCGACTCGCCAGTAATGTTGTAAAATATTACATCCGAGGTGTTAGGTTGCCTTAGGTTAGGATATATAACGTTATAGACGTATATAACGTTCCCACCGAGAAGTAGGTTCCTTCAAGCCAGGAATTTTGTAAAATGTTACATCCGAGGTGTTTGTTTGCCTTAGATTAGGATATATAACGTTATACACGTATATGATGTTCCCACCGAGAAGTAGGTTCCGACTCGGCAGGAATGTTGTCAAATTTTACATCCGAGATGTTAGGTTGCCTTAGATTATAATATATACCATTATAGACGTATATAATGTTCCCACCGAGAAGTAGGTTCCGACACGCCTGGAATGTCGTCAAATGTTACATACGAGATGTTAGGTTGCCTTAGGTGAGAATATATACCGTTATAGACGTATATAATGTTCCCACCGCGAAGTAGGGTCCGACACGCCAGGAATGTTGTCAAATATTACATCCGAGATGTTAGGTTGCCTTAGATTAGAATATATACCGTTATATACGTATATAATCTTCCCACCGAGAGGTAGGGTCCGACAGGCCAGGAATGTTGTCAAATATTACATCCGAGATGTGTGGTTGCCTTAGGTTAGGATATGTAATGTTAGAGACGTATATACTGTTCCCACCGTGAAGTAGGGTCCGACACGCCAGTAATGATGTCAAATATTACATCCGAGACGTTACGTTGCCATACATTAGGATATACACCGTTATAGAGGTATATACAGTTCTCACCGAGAAGTAGGGTCCGAAACGCCTGGAATGTTGTCAAATGTTACATCCGAAATGTTAGGTTGCCTTAGGTTAGGATATATAACGGTAGACGCGTATATTCTGTTCCCGCCGAGAAGTAGGGTTCGACACGCCAGGAATGTTGTCAAATATTACATCCGAGATGTTTGGTTGCCTTAGATGAGGATACATACCGTTATAGACTTATATAATATTCCCACTGAGAAGTAGGGTCCGACACGCCAGGAATGTTGTCAAATATTACATCCGAGGTGTTAGGTTGCCTTAGGTTAGGATATATAACGTTATAGACGTATATAACGTTCCCACCGAGAAGCAGGGTCCGACAAGCCAGGAAGTTGTAAAATGTTACATCCGAGATGTTTGTTTGCCTTAGGTTAGGGTATACAACGTTATAGACGCATATAATGTTCCCGCCGAGAAGTAGGGTCCGACACTCCTGGAATGTTGTCACATGTTACATCCGACATGTTAGGTTGCACAAGGTTAGGATATATATCGTTATAGACGTATATAATGTTCCCACCGAGAAGTGTGAGATGACATGCCAGGAATGTTGTAAAATGTTACATCCGAGATGTTATGTTGCTTTACATTAGGATATATACCGTTATAGACGTATATAATGTTCCCACCGCGAAGTATGCTCCGACACGCCAGTAATGTCAAATATTACATCCGAGATGTTAGCTTGCCTTAGATTAGGATATATAACGTTATAGACGTATATAATGTTCCCACTGAGAAGTAGGGTCCGACACTCCTAGAATGTTGTCACATGTTACATCCGAGATGTTAGGTTGCCTAAGGTTAGGATATATAACGTTATAGACGTATTTAATATTCCCACTGAGAAGTAGGTTCCGACTCGCGAGGAATGTTGTCAAATTTTACATCCGAGATGTTAGGTTGCCTTAGATTAGAATATATACCGTTATAGACGTATATAATGTTCCCACCGAGATGTAGGTTCCGACTCGCCTGGAATGATGTCAAATATTACATCCGAGGTGTTAGGTTGCCTTAGGTTAGGATATATAACGTTATAGACGTATATAACGTTCCCACCGAGAAGTAGGTTCCTTCAAGCCAGGAATTTTGTAAAATGTTACATCCGAGGTGTTTGTTTGCCTTAGATTAGGATATATAACGTTATACACGTATATGATGTTCCCACCGAGAAGTAGGTTCCGACTCGGCAGGAATGTTGTCAAATTTTACATCCGAGATGTTAGGTTGCCTTAGATTATAATATATACCATTATAGACGTATATAATGTTCCCACCGAGAAGTAGGTTCCGACACGCCTGGAATGTCGTCAAATGTTACATACGAGATGTTAGGTTGCCTTAGGTGAGAATATATACCGTTATAGACGTATATAATGTTCCCACCGCGAAGTAGGGTCCGACACGCCAGGAATGTTGTCAAATATTACATCCGAGATGTTAGGTTGCCTTAGATTAGAATATATACCGTTATATACGTATATAATCTTCCCACCGAGAGGTAGGGTCCGACAGGCCAGGAATGTTGTCAAATATTACATCCGAGATGTGTGGTTGCCTTAGGGTAGGATATGTAATGTTAGAGACGTATATACTGTTCCCACCGTGAAGTAGGGTCCGACACGCCAGTAATGATGTCAAATATTACATCCGAGACGTTACGTTGCCATACATTAGGATATACACCGTTATAGAGGTATATACAGTTCTCACCGAGAAGTAGGGTCCGAAACGCCTGGAATGTTGTCAAATGTTACATCCGAAATGTTAGGTTGCCTTAGGTTAGGATATATAACGGTAGACGCGTATATTCTGTTCCCGCCGAGAAGTAGGGTTCGACACGCCAGGAATGTTGTCAAATATTACATCCGAGATGTTTGGTTGCCTTAGATGAGGATACATACCGTTATAGACTTATATAATATTCCCACTGAGAAGTAGGGTCCGACACGCCAGGAATGTTGTCAAATATTACATCCGAGGTGTTAGGTTGCCTTAGGTTAGGATATATAACGTTATAGACGTATATAACGTTCCCACCGAGAAGCAGGGTCCGACAAGCCAGGAAGTTGTAAAATGTTACATCCGAGATGTTTGTTTGCCTTAGGTTAGGGTATACAACGTTATAGACGCATATAATGTTCCCGCCGAGAAGTAGGGTCCGACACTCCTGGAATGTTGTCACATGTTACATCCGACATGTTAGGTTGCACAAGGTTAGGATATATATCGTTATAGACGTATATAATGTTCCCACCGAGAAGTGTGAGATGACATGCCAGGAATGTTGTAAAATGTTACATCCGAGATGTTATGTTGCTTTACATTAGGATATATACCGTTATAGACGTATATAATGTTCCCACCGCGAAGTATGCTCCGACACGCCAGTAATGTCAAATATTACATCCGAGATGTTAGCTTGCCTTAGATTAGGATATATAACGTTATAGACGTATATAATGTTCCCACTGAGAAGTAGGGTCCGACACTCCTAGAATGTTGTCACATGTTACATCCGAGATGTTAGGTTGCCTAAGGTTAGGATATATAACGTTATAGACGTATTTAATATTCCCACTGAGAAGTAGGTTCCGACTCGCGAGGAATGTTGTCAAATTTTACATCCGAGATGTTAGGTTGCCTTAGATTAGAATATATACCGTTATAGACGTATATAATGTTCCCACCGAGATGTAGGTTCCGACTCGCCTGGAATGATGTCAAATATTACATCCGAGGTGTTAGGTTGCCTTAGGTTAGGATATATAACGTTATAGACGTATATAACGTTCCCACCGAGAAGTAGGTTCCTTCAAGCCAGGAATTTTGTAAAATGTTACATCCGAGGTGTTTGTTTGCCTTAGATTAGGATATATAACGTTATACACGTATATGATGTTCCCACCGAGAAGTAGGTTCCGACTCGGCAGGAATGTTGTCAAATTTTACATCCGAGATGTTAGGTTGCCTTAGATTATAATATATACCATTATAGACGTATATAATGTTCCCACCGAGAAGTAGGTTCCGACACGCCTGGAATGTCGTCAAATGTTACATACGAGATGTTAGGTTGCCTTAGGTGAGAATATATACCGTTATAGACGTATATAATGTTCCCACCGCGAAGTAGGGTCCGACACGCCAGGAATGTTGTCAAATATTACATCCGAGATGTTAGGTTGCCTTAGATTAGAATATATACCGTTATATACGTATATAATCTTCCCACCGAGAGGTAGGGTCCGACAGGCCAGGAATGTTGTCAAATATTACATCCGAGATGTGTGGTTGCCTTAGGTTAGAATATGTAGTGTTAGAGACGTATATACTGTTCCCACCGTGAAGTAGGGTCCGACACGCCAGTAATGATGTCAGATATTACATCCGAGACGTTACGTTGCCATACATTAGGATATACACCGTTATAGAGGTATATACAGTTCTCACCGAGAAGTAGGGTCCGAAACGCCTGGAATGTTGTCAAATGTTACATCCGAAATGTTAGGTTGCCTTAGGTTAGGATATATAACGGTAGACGCGTATATTCTGTTCCCGCCGAGAAGTAGGGTTCGACACGCCAGGAATGTTGTCAAATATTACATCCGAGATGTTTGGTTGCCTTAGATGAGGATACATACCGTTATAGACTTATATTATATTCCCACTGAGAAGTAGGGTCCGACACGCCAGGAATGTTGTCAAATATTACATCCGAGGTGTTAGGTTGCCTTAGGTTAGGATATATAACGTTATAGACGTATATAACGTTCCCACCGAGAAGCAGGGTCCGACAAGCCAGGAAGTTGTAAAATGTTACATCCGAGATGTTTGTTTGCCTTAGGTTAGGGTATACAACGTTATAGACGCATATAATGTTCCCGCCGAGAAGTAGGGTCCGACACTCCTGGAATGTTGTCACATGTTACATCCGACATGTTAGGTTGCACAAGGTTAGGATATATATCGTTATAGACGGATATAATGTTCCCACCGAGAAGTGTGAGATGACATGCCAGGAATGTTGTAAAATGTTACATCCGAGATGTTATGTTGCTTTACATTAGGATATATACCGTTATAGACGTATATAATGTTCCCACCGCGAAGTATGCTCCGACACGCCAGTAATGTCAAATATTACATCCGAGATGTTAGCTTGCCTTAGATTAGGATATATAACGTTATAGACGTATATAATGTTCCCACTGAGAAGTAGGGTCCGACTCGGCAGGAATGTTGTCAAATTTTACATCCGAGATTCTAGGTTGCCTTAGATTATAATATATACCATTATAGACGTATATAATGTTCCCACCGAGAAGTAGGGTCCGACACGCCTGGAATGTTGTCAAATGTTACATACGAGATGTTAGGTTGCCTTAGGTTAGAATATATACCGTTATATACGTATATAATGTTCCCACCGAGAAGTATGGTCCGACACGCCAGGAATGTTGTCAAATATTACATCCGAGATGTTAGGTTGCCTTAGGTTAGGATATATAACGTTATAGACGTATATACTGTTCCCACGGAGAAGCAGGGTCCGACAAGCCAGGATGTTGTAAAATGTTACATCCGAGATGTTTGTTTGCCTTAGGCTAGGGTATATAACGTTATAGACGCATATATTGTTCCCGCCGAGAAGTAGGGTCCGACACTCCTGGAATGTTGTCACATGTTACATCCGACATGTTAGGTTGACTAAGGTTAGGATATATAACGTTATAGACGTATTTAATATTCCCACCGAGAAGTATGGTCTGACACGCCAGGAATGTTGTCAAATATTACATCCGAGGTGTTTGTTTGCCTTAGATTAGGATATATAACGTTATAGACGTATATAATGTTCCCACCGAGAAGTAGGGTCCGACACGCCTGGAATGTTGTCAAATATTACATCCGAGATGTTAGGTTGCCTTAGGTTAGAATATATAACGTTAGAAACGTATATTCTGTTCCCGCCGAGAGGTAGGGTTCGACACGCCAGGAATGTTGTCAAATATTACATCCGAGATGATAGGTTGGCTTAGGCTAGGATATATAATGTTCGAGACGTATATACCATTCCCACGGAGTAGTAGGGTCCGACACGCCAGCAATGATGCCAAATATTACATCCGAGAAGTTACGTTGCCTTACATTAGGATATATATCGTTATAGACGTGTATAATATTCCCACCGAGAAGTATGCGCCGACATGCCAGGAATGTTGTAAAATATTACGTCTGAGTTGATAGGTTAACTTAGGTTAGGATATATAACGTTATGCACGTATATTATGTTTCCACCGAGAAGTAGGTTCCGATACGCCTGGAATGTTGTCAAATATTACATCCGAGAAACTACGTTGCCTTACATTAGGATATATAGCGTTATAGACGTATATAATATTCCCACCGAGAAGTATGCGCCGACATGCCAGGAATGTTGTAAAATATTACGTCTGAGATGATAGGTTAACTTAGGTTAGGATACATAACGTTATGGACGTATATAATATTCCCACCGAGAAGTATGGTCCGACACGCCAGGAATGTTGTCAAGTATTACATCCGAGATGTTCGGTTGCCTTAGATTGAGATATATACCGTTATAGACGTATATAATATTCCCGCCGAAAAGTATGCTCCTACACGCCAGGAATGTTGTAAAATGTTATATCCGAGATATTATGTTACGTTACATTCGGATATATACCGTTGTAGACGTATATAATGATCCCACCGAGAAGTAGGCTCCGACACGCCAGTAATGTTGTAAAATATTACGTCTGAAATGATTGGTTAACTTAGGTGAGGATATATAATGTTATACACGTATATAAAGTTCCCACCCAGATGTATTGTCCGACTCACCAGGAATGTTGTCAAATATTACATCCGAGATGTTAGGTTGCCTTAGATTAGAATATATACCGTTATATACGTATATAATGTTTTCACCGAGAAGTAGGGTCCGACACGCCAGGAATGTTGCCAAATATTACATCCGAGTTATTAGGTTGCCTTAGGTTAGGATATATAACGTTAGAGACGTATATTCTATTCCCGCGGAGTAGTAGGGTCCGACACGCCAGCAATGATGCCAAATATTACATCCGAGAAGTTACGTTGCCTTACATTAGGATATATATCGTTATAGACGTGTATAATATTCCCACCGAGAAGTATGCGCCGACATGCCAGGAATGTTGTAAAATATTACGTCTGAGTTGATAGGTTAACTTAGGTTAGGATATATAACGTTATGCACGTATATTATGTTTCCACCGAGAAGTAGGTTCCGATACGCCTGGAATGTTGTCAAATATTACATCCGAGAAACTACGTTGCCTTACATTAGGATATATAGCGTTATAGACGCATATAATATTCCCACCGAGAAGTATGCGCCGACATGCCAGGAATGTTGTAAAATATTACGTCTGAGATGATAGGTTAACTTAGGTTAGGATACATAACGTTATGGACGTATATAATATTCCCACCGAGAAGTATGGTCCGACACGCCAGGAATGTTGTCAAGTATTACATCCGAGATGTTCGGTTGCCTTAGATTGAGATATATACCGTTATAGACGTATATAATATTCCCGCCGAAAAGTATGCTCCTACACGCCAGGAATGTTGTAAAATGTTATATCCGAGATATTATGTTACGTTACATTCGGATATATACCGTTGTAGACGTATATAATGATCCCACCGAGAAGTAGGCTCCGACACGCCAGTAATGTTGTAAAATATTACGTCTGAAATGATTGGTTAACTTAGGTGAGGATATATAATGTTATACACGTATATAAAGTTCCCACCCAGATGTATTGTCCGACTCACCAGGAATGTTGTCAAATATTACATCCGAGATGTTAGGTTGCCTTAGATTAGAATATATACCGTTATATACGTATATAATGTTTTCACCGAGAAGTAGGGTCCGACACGCCAGGAATGTTGCCAAATATTACATCCGAGTTATTAGGTTGCCTTAGGTTAGGATATATAACGTTAGAGACGTATATTCTATTCCCGCCGAGAAGTAGGGTCCGACACGCCTGGAATGTTGTCACATGTTACATCCGAGATGTTTGGATGCCTTAGGTGAGAATATATACCGTTATAGACGTATATAATGTTCCCACCGCGAAGTAGGGTCCGACACGCCAGGAATGTTGTCAAATATTACATCCGAGATGTTAGGTTGCCTTAGATTAGAATATATACCGTTATATACGTATATAATCTTCCCACCGAGAGGTAGGGTCCGACAGGCCAGGAATGTTGTCAAATATTACATCCGAGATGTGTGGTTGCCTTAGGTTAGGATATGTAATGTTAGAGACGTATATACTGTTCCCACCGTGAAGTAGGGTCCGACACGCCAGTAATGATGTCAAATATTACATCCGAGACGTTACGTTGCCATACATTAGGATATACACCGTTATAGAGGTATATACAGTTCTCACCGAGAAGTAGGGTCCGAAACGCCTGGAATGTTGTCAAATGTTACATCCGAAATGTTAGGTTGCCTTAGGTTAGGATATATAACGGTAGACGCGTATATTCTGTTCCCGCCGAGAAGTAGGGTTCGACACGCCAGGAATGTTGTCAAATATTACATCCGAGATGTTTGGTTGCCTTAGATGAGGATACATACCGTTATAGACTTATATAATATTCCCACTGAGAAGTAGGGTCCGACACGCCAGGAATGTTGTCAAATATTACATCCGAGGTGTTAGGATGCCTTAGGTTAGGATATATAACGTTATAGACGTATATAACGTTCCCACCGAGAAGCAGGGTCCGACAAGCCAGGAAGTTGTAAAATGTTACATCCGAGATGTTTGTTTGCCTTAGGTTAGGGTATACAACGTTATAGACGCATATAATGTTCCCGCCGAGAAGTAGGGTCCGACACTCCTGGAATGTTGTCACATGTTACATCCGACATGTTAGGTTGCACAAGGTTAGGATATATATCGTTATAGACGTATACAATGTTCCCACCGAGAAGTGTGAGATGACATGCCAGGAATGTTGTAAAATGTTACATCCGAGATGTTATGTTGCTTTACATTAGGATATATACCGTTATAGACGTATATAATGTTCCCACCGCGAAGTATGCTCCGACACGCCAGTAATGTCAAATATTACATCCGAGATGTTAGCTTGCCTTAGATTAGGATATATAACGTTATAGACGTATATAATGTTCCCACTGAGAAGTAGGGTCCGACTCGGCAGGAATGTTGTCAAATTTTACATCCGAGATTCTAGGTTGCCTTAGATTATAATATATACCATTATAGACGTATATAATGTTCCCACCGAGAAGTAGGGTCCGACACGCCTGGAATGTTGTCAAATATTACATCCGAGATGTTAGGTTGCCTTAGGTTAGAATATATAACGTTAGAGACGTATATTCTGTTCCCGCCGAGAGGTAGGGTTCGACACGCCAGGAATGTTGTCAAATATTACATCCGAGATGATAGGTTGGCTTAGGCTAGGATATATAATGTTCGAGACGTATATACCATTCCCACGGAGTAGTAGGGTCCGACACGCCAGCAATGATGCCAAATATTACATCCGAGAAGTTACGTTGCCTTACATTAGGATATATATCGTTATAGACGTGTATAATATTCCCACCGAGAAGTATGCGCCGACATGCCAGGAATGTTGTAAGATATTACGTCTGAGATGATAGGTTAACTTAGGTTAGGATATATAACGTTATGCACGTATATTATGTTTCCACCGAGAAGTAGGTTCCGATACGCCTGGAATGTTGTCAAATATTACATCCGAGAAACTACGTTGCCTTACATTAGGATATATATCGTTATAGACGTATATAATATTCCCACCGAGAAGTATGCGCCGACATGCCAGGAATGTTGTAAAATATTACGTCTGAGATGATAGGTTAACTTAGGTTAGGATACATTACGTTATGGACGTATATAATATTCCCACCGAGAAGTATGGTCCGACACGCCAGGAATGTTGTCAAGTATTACATCCGAGATGTTCGGTTGCCTTAGATTGAGATATATACCGTTATAGACGTAAATAATATTCCCGCCGAAAAGTATGCTCCCACACGCCAGGAATGTTGTAAAATGTTACATCCGAGAAGTTTGGTTGCCTTACGTTAGGATCCATAACGTTATAGACGTATATAACGTTCCCACCGAGAAGTAGGTTCCTTCAAGCCAGGAATGTTGTAAAATGTTACATCCGAGGTTTTTGTTTGCCCTAGATTAGGATATATGACGTTATGATATATGATATTCTCACCGGGAAGTAGGGTCCGACACGCCAGGAATGTTGTCAAATATTACATCCGGGATGTTAGGTTGCCTTAGATTAGGATATATACCGTTATAGACTTATATAATATTCCGACCGAGAAGTAGTTTCCGATACGCCTGAAATGTTGTCAAATATTACATCCGTGATGTTTGGATGCCTTAGATTAGGATGTATATCGTTATAGACGTATATAATATTCCCACCGAGAAGTAGGGTCCGACATGCCTGGAATTTGGTCAAGTGTTACGTCCGAGATGTTAGGTTGCCTTAGGTTAGGATATATAACGTTAGAGACGTATATACTGTTCCCACCGAGAAGTAGGTTCCGACTCGGCAGTAATGTTGTCAAATTTTACATCCGAGATGTTAGGTTGCCTTAGATTATAATATATACCATTATAGACGTATATAATGTTCCCACCGAGAAGTAGGTTCCGACACGCCTGGAATGTCGTCAAATGTTACATACGAGATGTTAGGTTGCCTTAGGTGAGAATATATACCGTTATAGACGTATATAATGTTCCCACCGCGATGTAGGGTCCGACACGCCAGGAATGTTGTCAAATATTACATCCGAGATGTTAGGTTGCCTTAGATTAGAATATATACCGTTATATATGTATATAATCTTCCCACCGAGAGGTAGGTTCCGACAGGCCAGGAATGTTGTCAAATATTACATCCGAGATGTTTGGTTGCCTTAGGTTAGGATATGTAATGTTAGAGACGTATATACTGTTCCCACCGTGAAGTAGGGTCCGACACGCCAGTAATGATGTCAAATATTACATCCGAGACGTTACGTTGCCATACATTAGGATATACACCGTTATAGAGGTATATACAGTTCTCACCGAGAAGTAGGGTCCGAAACGCCTGGAATGTTGTCAAATGTTACATCCGAAATGTTAGGTTGCCTTAGGTTAGGATATATAACGGTAGACGCGTATATTCTGTTCCCGCCGAGAAGTAGGGTTCGACACGCCAGGAATGTTGTCAAATATTACATCCGAGATGTTTGGTTGCCTTAGATGAGGATACATACCGTTATAGACTTATATAATATTCCCACTGAGAAGTAGGGTCCGACACGCCAGGAATGTTGTCAAATATTACATCCGAGGTGTTAGGTTGCCTTAGGTTAGGATATATAACGTTATAGACGTATATAACGTTCCCACCGAGAAGCAGGGTCCGACAAGCCAGGAAGTTGTAAAATGTTACATCCGAGATGTTTGTTTGCCTTAGGTTAGGGTATACAACGTTATAGACGCATATAATGTTCCCGCCGAGAAGTAGGGTCCGACACTCCTGGAATGTTGTCACATGTTACATCCGACATGTTAGGTTGCACAAGGTTAGGATATATATCGTTATAGACGTATATAATGTTCCCACCGAGAAGTGTGAGATGACATGCCAGGAATGTTGTAAAATGTTACATCCGAGATGTTATGTTGCTTTACATTAGGATATATACCGTTATAGACGTATATAATGTTCCCACCGCGAAGTATGCTCCGACACGCCAGTAATGTCAAATATTACATCCGAGATGTTAGCTTGCCTTAGATTAGGATATATAACGTTATAGACGTATATAATGTTCCCACCGAGAAGTAGGTTCCGACACGCCTGGAATGTTGTCAAATGTTACATACGAGATGTTAGGTTGCCTTAGGTTAGAATATATACCGTTATATACGTATATAATGTTCCCACCGAGAAGTAAGGTCCGACACGCCAGGAATGTTGTCACATATTACATCCCAGACGTTACGTTGCCTTAGATAAGGATACATACCGTTATAGACTTATATAATATTCCCAACGAGAAGTAGGGTCCGAAACGCCTGGAATGTTGTCAAATGATACATCCGAGATGCTAGGTTGCCTTAGGTTAGGATATATAACGTTAGAGACGTATATTCTATTCCCGCCGAGAAGTAGGGTCCGACACGCCTGGAATGTTGTCACATGTTACATCCGAGATGTTAGGTTGCCTTAGGTTATGATATATAACGTTATAGACGTATTTAATATTCCCACCGAGAAGTATGGTCCGACATGCCAGGAATGTTGTCAAATATTACATCCGAGATGTTAGGTTGCCTTAGGTTAGGATATATAACGTTATAGACGTATATACTGTTCCCACGGAGAAGCAGGGTCCGACAAGCCAGGATGTTGTAAAATGTTACATCCGAGATGTTTGTTTGCCTTAGGCTAGGGTATATAACGTTATAGACGCATATATTGTTCCCGCCGAGAAGTAGGGTCCGACACGCCTGGAATGTTGTCACATGTTACATCCGAGATGTTTGGATGCCTTAGGTTAGAATATATAACGTTAGAGACGTATATTCTGTTCCCGCCGAGAGGTAGGGTTCGACACGCCAGGAATGTTGTCAAATATTACATCCGAGATGATAGGTTGGCTTAGGTTAGGATATATAATGTTCGATACGTATATACTATTCCCACGGAGTAGTAGGGTCCGACACGCCAGCAATGATGCCAAATATTGCATCCGAGAAGTTACGTTGCCTTACATTAGGATATATATCATTATAGACGTGTATAATATTCCCACCGAGAAGTATGCGCCGACATGCCAGGAATGTTGTAAAATATTACGTCGGAGATGATAGGATAACTTAGGTTAGGATATATAACGTTATGCACGTATATTATGTTTCCACCGAGAAGTAGGTTCCGATACGCCTGGAATGTTGTCAAATATTACATCCGAGAAATTACGTTGCCTTACATTAGGATATATATCGTTATAGACGTATATAATATTCCCACCGAGAAGTATGCGCCGACATGCCAGGAATGTTGTAAAATATTACGTCTGAGATGATAGGTTAACTTAGGTTAGGATACATTACGTTATGGACGTATATAATATTCCCACCGAGAAGTATGGTCCGACACGCCAGGAATGTTGTCAAGTATTACATCCGAGATGTTCGGTTGCCTTAGATTGAGATATATACCGTTATAGACGTAAATAATATTCCCGCCGAAAAGTATGCTCCCACACGCCAGGAATGTTGTAAAATGTTACATCCGAGAAGTTTGGTTGCCTTACGTTAGGATCCATAACGTTATAGACGTATATAACGTTCCCACCGAGAAGTAGGTTCCTTCAAGCCAGGAATGTTGTAAAATGTTACATCCGAGGTTTTTGTTTGCCCTAGATTAGGATATATGACGTTATGATATATGATATTCTCACCAGGAAGTAGGGTCCGACACGCCAGGAATGTTGTCAAATATTACATCCGGGATGTTAGGTTGCCTTAGATTAGGATATATACCGTTATAGACTTATATAATATTCCGACCGAGAAGTAGTTTCCGATACGCCTGAAATGTTGTCAAATATTACATCCGTGATGTTTGGATGCCTTAGATTAGGATGTATATCGTTATAGACGTATATAATATTCCCACCGAGAAGTAGGGTCCGACATGCCTGGAATTTGGTCAAGTGTTACGTCCGAGATGTTAGGTTGCCTTAGGTTAGGACATATAACGTTAGAGACGTATATACTGTTCCCACCGAGAAGTAGGTTCCGACTCGGCAGGAATGTTGTCAAATTTTACATCCGAGATGTTAGGTTGCCTTAGATTATAATATATACCATTATAGACGTATATAATGTTCCCACCGAGAAGTAGGTTCCGACACGCCTGGAATGTCGCCAAATGTTACATACGAGATGTTAGGTTGCCTTAGGTGAGAATATATACCGTTATAGACGTATATAATGTTCCCACCGCGAAGTAGGGTCCGACACGCCAGGAATGTTGTCAAATATTACATCCGAGATGTTAGGTTGCCTTAGATTAGAATATATGCCGTTATATATGTATATAATCTTCCCACCGAGAGGTAGGTTCCGACAGGCCAGGAATGTTGTCAAATATTACATCCGAGATGTTTGGTTGCCTTAGGATAGGATATGTAATGTTAGAGACGTATATACTGTTCCCACCGTGAAGTAGGGTCCGACACGCCAGTAATGATGTCAAATATTACATCCGAGACGTTACGTTGCCATACATTAGGATATACACCGTTATAGAGGTATATACAGTTCTCACCGAGAAGTAGGGTCCGAAACGCCTGGAATGTTGTCAAATGTTACATCCGAAATGTTAGGTTGCCTTAGGTTAGGATATATAACGGTAGACGCGTATATTCTGTTCCCGCCGAGAAGTAGGGTTCGACACGCCAGGAATGTTGTCAAATATTACATCCGAGATGTTTGGTTGCCTTAGATGAGGATACATACCGTTATAGACTTATATAATATTCCCACTGAGAAGTAGGGTCCGACACGCCAGGAATGTTGTCAAATATTACATCCGAGGTGTTAGGTTGCCTTAGGTTAGGATATATAACGTTATAGACGTATATAACGTTCCCACCGAGAAGCAGGGTCCGACAAGCCAGGAAGTTGTAAAATGTTACATCCGAGATGTTTGTTTGCCTTAGGTTAGGGTATACAACGTTATAGACGCATATAATGTTCCCGCCGAGAAGTAGGGTCCGACACTCCTGGAATGTTGTCACATGTTACATCCGACATGTTAGGTTGCACAAGGTTAGGATATATATCGTTATAGACGTATATAATGTTCCCACCGAGAAGTGTGAGATGACATGCCAGGAATGTTGTAAAATGTTACATCCGAGATGTTATGTTGCTTTACATTAGGATATATACCGTTATAGACGTATATAATGTTCCCACCGCGAAGTATGCTCCGACACGCCAGTAATGTCAAATATTACATCCGAGATGTTAGCTTGCCTTAGATTAGGATATATAACGTTATAGACGTATATAATGTTCCCACTGAGAAGTAGGGTCCGACTCGGCAGGAATGTTGTCAAATTTTACATCCGAGATTCTAGGTTGCCTTAGATTATAATATATACCATTATAGACGTATATAATGTTCCCACCGAGAAGTAGGGTCCGACACGCCTGGAATGTTGTCAAATATTACATCCGAGATGTTAGGTTGCCTTAGGTTAGAATATATAACGTTAGAGACGTATATTCTGTTCCCGCCGAGAGGTAGGGTTCGACACGCCAGGAATGTTGTCAAATATTACATCCGAGATGATAGGTTGGCTTAGGCTAGGATATACAATGTTCGAGACGTATATACCATTCCCACGGAGTAGTAGGGTCCGACACGCCAGCAATGATGCCAAATATTACATCCGAGAAGTTACGTTGCCTTACATTAGGATATATATCGTTATAGACGTGTATAATATTCCCACCGAGAAGTATGCGCCGACATGCCAGGAATGTTGTAAAATATTACGTCTGAGATGATAGGTTAACTTAGGTTAGGATATATAACGTTATGCACGTATATTATGTTTCCACCGAGAAGTAGGTTCCGATACGCCTGGAATGTTGTCAAATATTACATCCGAGAAACTACGTTGCCTTACATTAGGATATATATCGTTATAGACGTATATAATATTCCCACCGAGAAGTATGCGCCGACATGCCAGGAATGTTGTAAAATATTACGTCTGAGATGATAGGTTAACTTAGGTTAGGATACATTACGTTATGGACGTATATAATATTCCCACCGAGAAGTATGGTCCGACACGCCAGGAATGTTGTCAAGTATTACATCCGAGATGTTCGGTTGCCTTAGATTGAGATATATACCGTTATAGACGTAAATAATATTCCCGCCGAAAAGTATGCTCCCACACGCCAGGAATATTGTAAAATGTTACATCCGAGAAGTTTGGTTGCCTTACGTTAGGATCCATAACGTTATAGACGTATATAACGTTCCCACCGAGAAGTAGGTTCCTTCAAGCCAGGAATGTTGTAAAATGTTACATCCGAGGTTTTTGTTTGCCCTAGATTAGGATATATGACGTTATGATATATGATATTCTCACCGGGAAGTAGGGTCCGACACGCCAGGAATGTTGTCAAATATTACATCCGGGATGTTAGGTTGCCTTAGATTAGGATATATACCGTTATAGACTTATATAATATTCCGACCGAGAAGTAGTTTCCGATACGCCTGAAATGTTGTCAAATATTACATCCGTGATGTTTGGATGCCTTAGATTAGGATGTATATCGTTATAGACGTATATAATATTCCCACCGAGAAGTAGGGTCCGACATGCCTGGAATTTGGTCAAGTGTTACGTCCGAGATGTTAGGTTGCCTTAGGTTAGGATATATAACGTTAGAGACGTATATACTGTTCCCACCGAGAAGTAGGTTCCGACTCGGCAGTAATGTTGTCAAATTTTACATCCGAGATGTTAGGTTGCCTTAGATGAGGATACATACCGTTATAGACTTATATAATATTCCCACTGAGAAGTAGGGTCCGACACGCCAGGAATGTTGTCAAATATTACATCCGAGGTGTTAGGTTGCCTTAGGTTAGGATATATAACGTTATAGACGTATATAACGTTCCCACCGAGAAGCAGGGTCCGACAAGCCAGGAAGTTGTAAAATGTTACATCCGAGATGTTTGTTTGCCTTAGGTTAGGGTATACAACGTTATAGACGCATATAATGTTCCCGCCGAGAAGTAGGGTCCGACACTCCTGGAATGTTGTCACATGTTACATCCGACATGTTAGGTTGCACAAGGTTAGGATATATATCGTTATAGACGTATATAATGTTCCCACCGAGAAGTGTGAGATGACATGCCAGGAATGTTGTAAAATGTTACATCCGAGATGTTATGTTGCTTTACATTAGGATATATACCGTTATAGACGTATATAATGTTCCCACCGCGAAGTATGCTCCGACACGCCAGTAATGTCAAATATTACATCCGAGATGTTAGCTTGCCTTAGATTAGGATATATAACGTTATAGACGTATATAATGTTCCCACTGAGAAGTAGGGTCCGACTCGGCAGGAATGTTGTCAAATTTTACATCCGAGATTCTAGGTTGCCTTAGATTATAATATATACCATTATAGACGTATATAATGTTCCCACCGAGAAGTAGGGTCCGACACGCCTGGAATGTTGTCAAATATTACATCCGAGATGTTAGGTTGCCTTAGGTTAGAATATATAACGTTAGAGACGTATATTCTGTTCCCGCCGAGAGGTAGGGTTCGACACGCCAGGAATGTTGTCAAATATTACATCCGAGATGATAGGTTGGCTTAGGCTAGGATATACAATGTTCGAGACGTATATACCATTCCCACGGAGTAGTAGGGTCCGACACGCCAGCAATGATGCCAAATATTACATCCGAGAAGTTACGTTGCCTTACATTAGGATATATATCGTTATAGACGTGTATAATATTCCCACCGAGAAGTATGCGCCGACATGCCAGGAATGTTGTAAAATATTACGTCTGAGATGATAGGTTAACTTAGGTTAGGATATATAACGTTATGCACGTATATTATGTTTCCACCGAGAAGTAGGTTCCGATACGCCTGGAATGTTGTCAAATATTACATCCGAGAAACTACGTTGCCTTACATTAGGATATATATCGTTATAGACGTATATAATATTCCCACCGAGAAGTATGCGCCGACATGCCAGGAATGTTGTAAAATATTACGTCTGAGATGATAGGTTAACTTAGGTTAGGATACATTACGTTATGGACGTATATAATATTCCCACCGAGAAGTATGGTCCGACACGCCAGGAATGTTGTCAAGTATTACATCCGAGATGTTCGGTTGCCTTAGATTGAGATATATACCGTTATAGACGTAAATAATATTCCCGCCGAAAAGTATGCTCCCACACGCCAGGAATATTGTAAAATGTTACATCCGAGAAGTTTGGTTGCCTTACGTTAGGATCCATAACGTTATAGACGTATATAACGTTCCCACCGAGAAGTAGGTTCCTTCAAGCCAGGAATGTTGTAAAATGTTACATCCGAGGTTTTTGTTTGCCCTAGATTAGGATATATGACGTTATGATATATGATATTCTCACCGGGAAGTAGGGTCCGACACGCCAGGAATGTTGTCAAATATTACATCCGGGATGTTAGGTTGCCTTAGATTAGGATATATACCGTTATAGACTTATATAATATTCCGACCGAGAAGTAGTTTCCGATACGCCTGAAATGTTGTCAAATATTACATCCGTGATGTTTGGATGCCTTAGATTAGGATGTATATCGTTATAGACGTATATAATATTCCCACCGAGAAGTAGGGTCCGACATGCCTGGAATTTGGTCAAGTGTTACGTCCGAGATGTTAGGTTGCCTTAGGTTAGGATATATAACGTTAGAGACGTATATACTGTTCCCACCGAGAAGTAGGTTCCGACTCGGCAGTAATGTTGTCAAATTTTACATCCGAGATGTTAGGTTGCCTTAGATTATAATATATACCATTATAGACGTATATAATGTTCCCACCGAGAAGTAGGTTCCGACACGCCTGGAATGTCGTCAAATGTTACATACGAGATGTTAGGTTGCCTTAGGTGAGAATATATACCGTTATAGACGTATATAATGTTCCCACCGCGAAGTGGGGTCCGACACGCCAGGAATGTTGTCAAATATTACATCCGAGATGTTAGGTTGCCTTAGATTAGAATATATACCGTTATATATGTATATAATCTTCCCATCGAGAGGTAGGTTCCGACAGGTTAGGAATGTTGTCAAATATTACATCCGAGATGTTTGGTTGCCTTAGGTTAGGATATGTAATGTTAGAGACGTATATACTGTTCCCACCGTGAAGTAGGGTCCGACACGCCAGTAATGATGTCAAATATTACATCCGAGACGTTACGTTGCCATACATTAGGATATACACCGTTATAGAGGTATATACAGTTCTCACCGAGAAGTAGGGTCCGAAACGCCTGGAATGTTGTCAAATGTTACATCCGAAATGTTAGGTTGCCTTAGGTTAGGATATATAACGGTAGACGCGTATATTCTGTTCCCGCCGAGAAGTAGGGTTCGACACGCCAGGAATGTTGTCAAATATTACATCCGAGATGTTTGGTTGCCTTAGATGAGGATACATACCGTTATAGACTTATATAATATTCCCACTGAGAAGTAGGGTCCGACACGCCAGGAATGTTGTCAAATATTACATCCGAGGTGTTAGGTTGCCTTAGGTTAGGATATATAACGTTATAGACGTATATAACGTTCCCACCGAGAAGCAGGGTCCGACAAGCCAGGAAGTTGTAAAATGTTACATCCGAGATGTTTGTTTGCCTTAGGTTAGGGTATACAACGTTATAGACGCATATAATGTTCCCGCCGAGAAGTAGGGTCCGACACTCCTGGAATGTTGTCACATGTTACATCCGACATGTTAGGTTGCACAAGGTTAGGATATATATCGTTATAGACGTATATAATGTTCCCACCGAGAAGTGTGAGATGACATGCCAGGAATGTTGTAAAATGTTACATCCGAGATGTTATGTTGCTTTACATTAGGATATATACCGTTATAGACGTATATAATGTTCCCACCGCGAAGTATGCTCCGACACGCCAGTAATGTCAAATATTACATCCGAGATGTTAGCTTGCCTTAGATTAGGATATATAACGTTATAGACGTATATAATGTTCCCACTGAGAAGTAGGGTCCGACTCGGCAGGAATGTTGTCAAATTTTACATCCGAGATTCTAGGTTGCCTTAGATTATAATATATACCATTATAGACGTATATAATGTTCCCACCGAGAAGTAGGGTCCGACACGCCTGGAATGTTGTCAAATATTACATCCGAGATGTTAGGTTGCCTTAGGTTAGAATATATAACGTTAGAGACGTATATTCTGTTCCCGCCGAGAGGTAGGGTTCGACACGCCAGGAATGTTGTCAAATATTACATCCGAGATGATAGGTTGGCTTAGGCTAGGATATACAATGTTCGAGACGTATATACCATTCCCACGGAGTAGTAGGGTCCGACACGCCAGCAATGATGCCAAATATTACATCCGAGAAGTTACGTTGCCTTACATTAGGATATATATCGTTACAGACGTGTATAATATTCCCACCGAGAAGTATGCGCCGACATGCCAGGAATGTTGTAAAATATTACGTCTGAGATGATAGGTTAACTTAGGTTAGGATATATAACGTTATGCACGTATATTATGTTTCCACCGAGAAGTAGGTTCCGATACGCCTGGAATGTTGTCAAATATTACATCCGAGAAACTACGTTGCCTTACATTAGGATATATATCGTTATAGACGTATATAATATTCCCACCGAGAAGTATGCGCCGACATGCCAGGAATGTTGTAAAATATTACGTCTGAGATGATAGGTTAACTTAGGTTAGGATACATTACGTTATGGACGTATATAATATTCCCACCGAGAAGTATGGTCCGACACGCCAGGAATGTTGTCAAGTATTACATCCGAGATGTTCGGTTGCCTTAGATTGAGATATATACCGTTATAGACGTAAATAATATTCCCGCCGAAAAGTATGCTCCCACACGCCAGGAATGTTGTAAAATGTTACATCCGAGAAGTTTGGTTGCCTTACGTTAGGATCCATAACGTTATAGACGTATATAACGTTCCCACCGAGAAGTAGGTTCCTTCAAGCCAGGAATGTTGTAAAATGTTACATCCGAGGTTTTTGTTTGCCCTAGATTAGGATATATGACGTTATGATATATGATATTCTCACCGGGAAGTAGGGTCCGACACGCCAGGAATGTTGTCAAATATTACATCCGGGATGTTAGGTTGCCTTAGATTAGGATATATACCGTTATAGACTTATATAATATTCCGACCGAGAAGTAGTTTCCGATACGCCTGAAATGTTGTCAAATATTACATCCGTGATGTTTGGATGCCTTAGATTAGGATGTATATCGTTATAGACGTATATAATATTCCCACCGAGAAGTAGGGTCCGACATGCCTGGAATTTGGTCAAGTGTTACGTCCGAGATGTTAGGTTGCCTTAGGTTAGGATATATAACGTTAGAGACGTATATACTGTTCCCACCGAGAAGTAGGTTCCGACTCGGCAGTAATGTTGTCAAATTTTACATCCGAGATGTTAGGTTGCCTTAGATTATAATATATACCATTATAGACGTATATAATGTTCCCACCGAGAAGTAGGTTCCGACACGCCTGGAATGTCGTCAAATGTTACATACGAGATGTTAGGTTGCCTTAGGTGAGAATATATACCGTTATAGACGTATATAATGTTCCCACCGCGAAGTGGGGTCCGACACGCCAGGAATGTTGTCAAATATTACATCCGAGATGTTAGGTTGCCTTAGATTAGAATATATACCGTTATATATGTATATAATCTTCCCACCGAGAGGTAGGTTCCGACAGGCCAGGAATGTTGTCAAATATTACATCCGAGATGTTTGGTTGCCTTAGGTTAGGATATGTAATGTTAGAGACGTATATACTGTTCCCACCGTGAAGTAGGGTCCGACACGCCAGTAATGATGTCAAATATTACATCCGAGACGTTACGTTGCCATACATTAGGATATACACCGTTATAGAGGTATATACAGTTCTCACCGAGAAGTAGGGTCCGAAACGCCTGGAATGTTGTCAAATGTTACATCCGAAATGTTAGGTTGCCTTAGGTTAGGATATATAACGGTAGACGCGTATATTCTGTTCCCGCCGAGAAGTAGGGTTCGACACGCCAGGAATGTTGTCAAATATTACATCCGAGATGTTTGGTTGCCTTAGATGAGGATACATACCGTTATAGACTTATATAATATTCCCACTGAGAAGTAGGGTCCGACACGCCAGGAATGTTGTCAAATATTACATCCGAGGTGTTAGGTTGCCTTAGGTTAGGATATATAACGTTATAGACGTATATAACGTTCCCACCGAGAAGCAGGGTCCGACAAGCCAGGAAGTTGTAAAATGTTACATCCGAGATGTTTGTTTGCCTTAGGTTAGGGTATACAACGTTATAGACGCATATAATATTCCCACCGAGAAGTATGCGCCGACATGCCAGGAATGTTGTAAAATATTACGTCTGAGATGATAGGTTAACTTAGGTTAGGATACATAACGTTATGGACGTATATAATATTCCCACCGAGAAGTATG
>CAXAJV010000927.1:65200-70200 GCA_963969225.1 Xylocopa violacea
GAGAAGGAGGGGCCAACACGCCAGGAATGTTGTAAAATATTACATCCGCGATGTTAGGTTGCCTTAGGTTAGGATATATAATGTTATAGACGTAGATAAAGCTCCGACCGTGAAGAACGGGGTTACAAGGCCGCGATCCTGCGAAACACTACCACCGACGGGCTAGATGGGTTAGGATAGGTAATATTACGTTATAGACGTGTATAACGTTCCCACCGAGAACTAGGGGCCGACACGCCAGGAATCTTTTAAAATATTACATACGGGGTGTTAAGTTGCCTTAGGTTAGCATATACAACGTTACAGACGTATAGTGTACCCACCGAGAAGTAAGGAACGACACAAGGAGAATGTTGTAAAACATTACATCCGAGATGTTAGGTTGCCTTAGGTTAGGATATAGAACATTATGGACGTAGATAATGCTCCCACCGAGAAGAACGGTGTTACCAGACCGCGAACCTGCCAAACACTACCACCGACGTTCTGGATAGGTTAGGTTAGGTAATATTACGGTATAGACGTGTATAATTTTCCCAGCGAGAACTAGTGGCCGACACGATAGGAATGTTCTAAAATATTACATCCGAGATGTTAGGCTGCCATAGCTTAGGATATATAACGTTATAGACGTACATAATGTTACCTCCGATAATTGGGGGCCGACTCGCCAGGAATGTTGTAAAATGTTACTGCCGAGAGGTTAGGTAGCGTTAGGTTAGGATATAAAACGTTATAGACGTACACAACGTTCCCACTGAAAAGTTGGGACCGATACGGCAGGAATGTTGAATAATAATACAGCCGAGAGATTAGGTTTGGTTAGGTTAAGCTATATTACGTTTTAGACGAATATAATGTTCCCAACGGAAAGAAGCGACCGATACGGCAGGAATGTTATAAAATATTTCCGCCGAGATGTTGGGTTTGGTTACGTTAGGTTATATTACGTTGTAGACGTATATAATTTTCCCATTAAGACGAAGGAGCCGACATGCCAGGAATGTTATAAAATATTACCGCCGAGAGGTTACGTTTGGTTAGGTTAGGTTATATTGCCTTATAGGCGCATATAATGTTCCCAACGTGAAATGGAGCCCGAAAAGCCCGGGAATTTGTAAAACACTACCATCGAGAGGTTAGGTCTGGTTAGGACGAGTGTCTAAATTGAGCTTCGGGGCGCCGGCGCCGGCTCTTGTCGCACCGAGGTTTTCGCCTATATCGACAAATGTTGTGTTAGTTTTTAGCCACTGCGAAGAGTCACGCCCGTAGATGTCTTGAGCGGCGGTGCTTGGAAAAACCTCTCTCTCACTAACTACGGATCATGAAGAGAGTAGACCGTCCCATACGAGAAGCGACCCACTTAGCCACCTCATTGGAATTCGGGTTGAAGCCGAGTTCGAATGAAGTGTTGACAGCGGGGGCCACGTGGAGTCGCGGTCGCCAGCGCGAGCGCTCGGTCTCATGCGAATTCATGCGCTATGTTATCTGACCGTTCGATAGTGCTTGGTGTTGTTTGACTATCTGCCACTCGGACACCTCGCGCTCTTAGAAGAGCGCAAATCTCGCGTTGTCTTTGTGGCTTGTTGATTTGCCTTCTGCGTTCAGGTTCTGCCTCTAGTTTGTGTTCGTTGTTATTTGTTCCTCTGTTTTATTTTCATGCGGTGTACTGATTCGTTCATGTATTCTATTTCCCTAGCATGCATGACATGTTTCGCGAATTCCGCGAAGTGTGTGTAGTTTTCTTGGTAGTTTAAGTCTTTTAGTGTGCACGGGCACTTCTGTTTGTTGTTTCCTATTGATTCGTCTAATACTTTGCGGCTGTTTGTGTAGTGTTTACATTCGTATATTATGTGTTTTACTGAATCTTGTGTGCCACAGGAGCATGTGTCCGTGAGGGCTGTGCCTCGGTCTTTCTGCTTATTTCTGATTTTACCGTGTCCTGTTAGTAGTTGCGATGTGTAGCAACTGGGTTGTATCCATGTATATTTGAGACGGTTCTCGATGTTATCGAAGTATTCGAAGGTGATTCTGCCATTACCTGTCTGTTCCCAATTTCTCTGCCATGTTTCTATTGATGTCGACCTTATCTGCGTTTTGTGATTGTTGATCTGTTGCTTGGTAATTGCGGAGTTTCGTGCTTCTGTTAGTAGTAGGTTTTTCTTGTGATGGTAGTGTTCTATTCTTTCGCGCATCAGAAGTTCTATTGGAATTGCTGCTGCTAGGACTAGTAAAGCATCTGTTGAAATGGTTTTGTAAGCTTTTGTTACTCGAAGGAGGGCGATCCTCTGAGCTTGTCGTATCTGTTTCTTGTGACATACATTCATTTTGTCCCCCCAGCCTGCTGCGGCATATGTTATTATTGATTGAAATACTCCTCTGTATATTATTGCCATGTTTCTATTGTTTATTCCCCAGTGAACTCTCGCGACGCGTGCGAGTTGGTTGAATGTGGTCTTGCATTTTTCGTTGATGTGTCTGACGTGCGGTGTGATATTTAATCTTGTGCCGAAATGTATTCTCAGGTATGTTATTTCTTTTACCATTTTGATGGATGTCTGATTTATTTTTACAACTGGTGGTCTTTTTATGTCTAAGAATCCTTTTAATAATATCATTTCTGTCTTCTGCTTGGATAGTTTTAACTTTTGTTTGTCACACCATTTCGTAAGAGCGTCGGTGGCTTCATTTGCTTTTAATTCTATTTCTTTGCGTGAGTTTCCACTGATGATTACTATTATATCGTCGGCGTAGGCGATAGGTTCGAAGCCAAGAGTTTGTATAGTGTTGATTGCGTCATCGAAGATCAGATTCCAAAATGTAGGGCCGAGAATGGAACCTTGTGGGCATCCTTTTGTAGCTTCTTTCATTACTGTGGCGTTTGCGTTTGTTACCTCCACGGAACGTTCCGTGTGGTAACTCTTGATTAAAAGATAGAGGTTTCTTGAGCAGTTTCGTTTTTTTAAATTATGTAGAATACTTGACCACCATACATTGTCGAAAGCTCCTTCGATGTCAAAAAGAAGTCCTATTGCATATTTGTGGGTGTTTTCTTCTGTTATTTTGCGCATTTCCACTATTGCGTCTTCAGTAGATTTTCCTTCTTTAAAACCAAATTCTCTGTTCGATGTTTCCGAGTGCTGGTTTGTTAAATTTGTGATCCTGTGAGATATTAATTTTTCCAGAACTTTGCTTAAAGTGGGCAGTAAGCAAATTGGCCGGTACGATCTTGGATTTGTTTTGTCCTTGTTTTTGCTTTTGATTAAGATGCGGATGACGCCTCTCTTCCATACTTGCGGAAATGTTTCTTTTAATAGGCAGAGGTTCATGAGGTTTGTAATTTCGTTTCCGACTTGAGTCCATGCTATTTTGATTATTTCATTATGTATAAGGTCGTGTCCTGGTGCTTTCTTGTTTTTCAAATTACGGATGGTGTTCTGCACTTCCTCCTGTGTGAAGAGCGCGGCGTTTTCTGTGTCTGGGGGTTTTTGAATGTATGTTCTTATTGCCTGGTGCCAGTTATTTTCTTCGGATGTGTCGTCGCTTGGAAGTAGTTCGTTAAGTAAAGCAGTTGTTGATTCTTCCCATGATAGCGCGTGTGTGTTGTTGTACTTAATGTTTTCCGGTACGGTTTCCACTGGTATTTTGTTTGTGTTTAGTTTGTAAACATAGCTCCATGGGTTTGCATTCCCTTTTATGTTTACGAAATTTTTCCAACTGTCTGTTTTGGCTGTCCTTATTGCGGTTATATATTTGTTCCTGATGGAGGTGTAGTTCTTTTTCTCTTTAGAACGTCGAGGTTCGAGTGTGGTTTGCTGGAATGTACGTCTTGCTTTCCTTGTTTGGGCTTTAAGTTTCGTTAGTGCGTCGTTCCACCACGGGACCGCTTTTGTGAATTGTTTCTTCTTAGGAATGGCTGTGTTGCAAGCTGATTGTATCATTTTTGTGATGTCTATGGCTCGTGTGTTTGGATTTGCGGAGTTGGATTCAGTTAGCTGTTTAATTCGTTCTTGTTCTATTGTCTGTTGGAATTTTTCCCAGTTCGCGCGTTTCAAGTTGTATCTGGCCAGGGTTTGGGGTCCGGTTTTGTTCAGAATGTTTGCGTTTATTTGAAATGTAATGAGGTTGTTGCGTCGTGGACTTTCCAGTTTGTTGCGGATTTGTAATATGAGGATGAAATAAGCGTGACATCTATATTCGTTTGGCCTTGAAATGAGTTGAAGGTGTACACGTCGGTCGGTGAGTTTAGTATAAATAGATTTCGTTGAGCTATAAGGAGTTCTAATTTTTCTCCTCTTTCGTTCGAGGTTCTGCTATGCCAAATTGGTGGTTAGGCATTCGCGTCTAAACAAATTTCTATATTTTTACCTTTCAGCGCTGAAAGCATTATATCTAACTGCTGTAAATAAGGTTCAATATTGTCGCTGTGCTGGAAATAACTGTTAATTATATAGAATTTGTGGTTTCCTGTAGTAATTTCTGCGCAAATAAAATGTGTATTCGATAGGTGTTCTATTTTTAATATAGTGTAATTTTTGTTTGTTATTATTATCGCGGCTTTTATTGAATTTTGGGAAATTAGCATCGAATAAGACTGTATGATTGTTAATGCGGTTAATTGGGATGTTGTTTCTATATGTAGGGTTCCTGAACGCAGAGGATATCGATGTTCTTATCGATTACTAGACATCGAATTTCGTCTAGCACTATTTTCGAATTTTGTCCATTCAGTTGGCCTAATGTAATTTTTGTATTCTGTAGTGTGGTAGTTTGTTGTTTACTTACCATAATCGACCCTGGTTAAGTAGACCTCGATGGCGTGCTTGTAGGCTGCACAATCCTTGGACCGGGAGGAGTGGTCATGTTCCTTATTTGCCCTCTTACAGTTCATGCAGGTTGGATTTTGTTTCTTCTTTGGACATGTGTTGAAGGAGTGGCCGTCTTGTCCACAGTGTCCACATGTATCCACTTTTGCCTGGCAGTGTTTGGATATATGACCA
>CAXAJV010000927.1:75200-77700 GCA_963969225.1 Xylocopa violacea
ACAACTTTATGCTCGCTTCGTGTTGTCGGGTGAAACGGACCGCCTCGAGGCTGTGTACGACGGCGAGTCCCAACGAATCTTTACCCGAACGACGAACGTGTGTACCGTCGTCGACCTCGAATTCGTAGGATCGCGTCGCCAGCTCTTTTATACCAGTCGATCGTACCGTACCGTTTCGTTCGGAGGGGACGATTCGTCGCCGCCAAGCCTCGTTGTCGAGAGTCTGTGAAAACCCGTGCCGTTGCGAGATCGAACAATTTTATGCTCGCTTCGTGTCGCAGGTTAAATTGGACCGCTTCGAGGCTGCGCGCGCGGCGAGTCCCAACGAATCTTCACCCGAACGATGAACGTGTTGTACCGTCGTCGACCTCGAATTCGCAGGATCGTGTGTCGCCCGCTCTTTTATACCAGTCGATCGTACCGTACCGTACCGTTTCGTTCGGAGGGGACGATTCGTCGCCGCCAAGCCTCGTTGTCGAGAGTCTGTGAAAACCCGTGCCGTTGCGAGATCGAACAATTTTATGCTCGCTTCGTGTCGCAGGTTAAATTGGACCGCTTCGAGGCTGCGCGCGCGGCGAGTCCCAACGAATCTTCACCCGAACGATGAACGTGTACCGTCGTCGATCTCGAATTCGCAGGATCGTGTGTCGCCCGCTCTTTTATACCAGTCGATCGTACCGTACCGTTTCGTTCGGAGGGGACGATTCGTCGCCGCCAAGCCTCGTTGTTGAGTGTCTGAAAACCCGTTGCCGTTGCGAGATCGAACAATTTTATGCTCGCTTCGTGTCGCAGGTTAAATTGGACCGCTCAGAGGCTGCGCGTGCGGCGAGTCCCAACGAATCATTCACCCGAACGGACGCGCCGTCGTCGACTTCGATTTCTTTTAAGAGCGTGTGTCGCGCGTATCCTGTTTTAGTCGATCGTACCGTTCCGTTCGGAGGGGACGATTCGTCGCCGCCAAGCCTCGCTCTCATAGAGTCTATGAAAACCCGTTGCCGTTGCGAGATCGAACCATTTTATGCTCGCTTCGTGTCGCAGGTTAAATTGGACCGCTCAGAGGCTGCGCGTGCGGCGAGTCCCAACGAATCTTCACCCGAACGGACGCGCCGTCGTCGACTTCGAATTCCTTTAAGAGCGTGTGTCGCGCGTATCCTGTTTTAGTCGATCGTACCGTTCCGTTCGGAGGGGACGATTCGTCGCCGCCAAGCCTCGTTGTCGAGAGTCTGTGAAAACCCGTGCCGTTGCGAGATCGAACAATATTATGCTCGCTTCGCGTTGTCGGGTGAAACAGACCGCCTCGAGGCTGTGTACGACGGCGAGTCCCAACGAATCTTTACCCGAACGACGATCGTCGTCGACTTCGAATTCGTTAAGAGCGTGGTGTCGCGCCGCGTACCCTGGTTGTGTTAATGTCGATCGTACCGTTCCGTTCGGAGGGGACGATTCGTCGGGCCAAGCCTCGTTGGCGATTAGGGTCTGTATAATGAACCCGCCGTTGCGAGATCGAATCTCATTTATTATGCTCGCTTCGTGTTGTCGGGTAAATAAAATTATACAGACCGCGCTCGAGGTGTTGGTGTTGTTAACCGACGAGTCCTAACGAATTTTTCTTACCCGAACGGTAAGTTATGTCGTCGACTTTGCATATTCGACAGGTCGAGTGTGTACCATTATTTTGCGTCTCTGCGTGAAAGCAATACGCCGCTGGTACTTGTTCGTTTTCCCGTTTCACAATTGTGCTGCAAGCTCAGAGGGGACTTGCTTTTTGCCATAGCCTCGTTGTCGAGAGTCTGAGAAACCGGCCGTTGCGAGATCGAATAATTTATACTCGCTTCGTGTTGCCGGGGAAAAACGGTAGACCGCTCGAGGCTTTGGCGGCCGAGTCCCAACGAATTTTTTTTTTTTTTTATCACCTGAGCTCTGAAGCACAGATCGTGCAGTGGATCGTGGAATTTGAGGAACTTGTACCACGCACCTGTGTTCGGGTTTTGATCGTGTCGTTCGTTCAGAGGGGACCGCTTCGCCGAGCGAAGCCTCGTTGTCGCGAGTCTGGAAACACACCCGCCGTTGCGAGATCGAATAATTTTTTATGCTCGCTTCGTGTTGTCGGGTGGGTAAAATTATAGACCGCTTCGAGGTTTCACGGCGAGTCCCATCGATATTTTACGACTTACCTGTACGAACGTCGTCAACTTCTCGAAAGCAATACGCCGCTGGGTGTTGGATATCTTTCTTTTTTTTTTTTTTTTTGTATTCACTTCCACGTGCCATTCGTTCAGAGGGGACGACGATATATTCGCGTTTGCGTATTCTTCCTCGTTGTCGAGAGTCCCTTAATAAACCCGCCGTTGCGAGATCGAATTTTACAAGCTCGCTTCGTGTTGTCGGGAGGAAGGGGGGACCGCCTCGAGGGTCTGCGCGATACGCGCGAAGAAGAGTCCTAACGAATTTTCGAAAAATTTTATCTACCTGGACGCGTGGCACACTGGCGTGAATCCGA
>CAXAJV010000927.1:82700-85200 GCA_963969225.1 Xylocopa violacea
CTCTTAAGGGGGTCATAGTTTAGTAAGCAGCCACCTCTCTGTTGGTTCCCGCCACGAGTACCCTCTTCGGAGGGGAAACTAAGAGCTGCCTCTGCGGACAACGGTCTTGGGGGTTGCCAGCCCACTCGACCGGAACTTAGTTGGCCCAAAGAAAAATACACAGCCTCGGATGACACAATGTGAAAATCTTGCCGGTGGGTCCACAGGCTCATCCGGCCCAACTAATCCAGCTGAGGGAGATAACGCAATCCAATGCAGAATGCCAAAATGTAATATGTCCTTTAAAACCTCGAGAGGGCGAGGTGTGCATGAACAACGAATGCACAAGAATTGGTACGATGAGATGCAACTACACACTCATCAGAGCAAAAAAGCACCTTGGAGTGCCGAAGAGGCTGCGCTCCTGACACGGCAGGAAGCACGTCTCACAATTAAGGGAGAGCGATTCATTAATCAGGCTCTGGTGCCACTCTTTCCAAATCGTACCCTAGAGGCCATTAAGGGCCAGAGACGGAATGCAAAGCATAAGTCTAGGGTACTTGAGCTCATCCAAGAGATGAAGTTAAGTGATGATGTACCATTACCTGCATCAATTGACCAAAACCAACAAAGGTCAGAAGAGGGCACTGACCTGGTTAACCAGATTGCTGATTTATTCAGCAATCTTGAACCGCTGAAAGGCACGGATTTCTGCGCCGAACATCTGAACAACATATGCAGAAATATTAGGAGATGGAAGGCTGAAAGGACGTTTGAGGAGTTGGAGGTTTACCTTTTGAAGGTATTCCCTCTGCCCAAGGAAAAGGGAATTACACCAAAGAGAAAGAGAGGGGAAAGAGAAATGGCTAATCCAACTAGGAGGCTCAAACGGCGCGCTGAATATGCACGGACCCAGCGCGCCTGGAAGAAAAATCCTTGCAAATGTCTAAGAACAATTCTAGACAATAAAGAGGGTGCCAAACCACCACCGAAGGATGTAATGACATCCTTCTGGCACACCGTGATGACGAGTAGGGACGACTCCTCACCAGGCATCGGACTAAAGTCCAACACTATCCATGATGCCTGGAAACCGGTCGATCAATGGGAAGTTAAGAAATCGTTCCCAGAATTAACCACCAGCCCAGGACCAGATGGCCTAACCGCTCGGCAATTAAAGACCATACCACTGGGTATCCTAACGAGGATTTTTAATCTTTTCCTCTTGTGTGGAAGACTCCCAAAACATCTGCTGGAGTCTCGAACCACACTGATACCCAAGAAAAGTGAAGCGAGCGAGCCTGGGCACTTCAGACCGATTTCAGTCGCCTCTGTCATGACAAGGACCTTCCACAAAATTCTAGCGAGCCGTCTTAGTGGATTAGTTCCCCTGGATAATAGGCAAAGAGCCTTTATTGCAGCGGACGGATGCTCCGAAAACGTCTTTAAGCTGGACATGCTCCTACGTTACCACCGACAACATTTCAAGCCTATGTTTATGGCTTCCATTGATATTGCCAAGGCGTTCGACTCAGTCACGCACAATGCCATTAAAGACACTCTGGTAACCAAAGGGTTACCAGAAGATATGGTTAGGTACATTATGGATACCTATAAAAGGAGCAACACTCGGCTAAAGTGTGATGGCTGGGTGTCAGAACCGCTTCACCCTACTTGTGGGGTCAAACAGGGTGATCCCCTGTCCCCTATCATATTTAACATGATAATAGATAGACTCCTAAAATTGATACCATCTGAAATTGGGGTGGAGGTTGCCGGGCAAAAGTTTAATGCCTTTGCATTCGCGGATGACCTCGTGCTAATTGCGCAAACGCAGCAGGGGCTCCAAGCGATGATAGATGAGGCTTCGATCTACCTCTCTAAATGCGGGCTAATGCTCAACACCGGGAAGTCGTTTACAGTGGCAATACGAAATGTACCGCATATGAAAAAGTCGGTGGTGGACCATAAGACCAGGTTCACGTGCCTTGGGAAAGATCTCCCTGTTATTAAACGTGAGGACGAATGGACATACCTCGGTGTCCCATTCTCTCCGGAAGGACGTTTGCTTAGCAAGCCGGAGAGAAAGCTCGAAGAAGCCATAGCCAAGTTAACTAAGGCACCACTAAAGCCGCAACAGCGACTCTTCGCACTTAGAGTGATGGTGTTACCAGGGTTGTATTACCTGCTGATATTAGGTAACACAAACCTAAGTAGGCTTAAGAAGATCGACACTCTAGTGCGAGCGGCAATAAGAAAATGGCTTAATCTACCGCACGACGTCTTAAGTACCTACATACACGCTAATTTTAAGGATGGAGGTCTATCTATTCCATCAATGCGGTGGCTTATGCCCCTAATGAGAAAGCAAAGGCTTGAAAGCCTTATGAAAGAGGGAGGTACGATGAATGAATATCACTCCCAAGAAATCCAGCTAGCGAGACGTAGGCTTAAAGACGATTGTGAGGAGATCAAATGTAGTGACGAGCTCAATAGAAAATGGGCCAGAGATTTACATCGC
>CAXAJV010000927.1:95200-97700 GCA_963969225.1 Xylocopa violacea
CTCGTTGTCGAGAGTCTGTGAAAACCCGTGCCGTTGCGAGATCGAACAATTTTATGCTCGCTTCGTGTCGCAGGTTAAATTGGACCGCTTCGAGGCTGCGCGCGCGGCGAGTCCCAACGAATCTTCACCCGAACGGACGCGCCGTCGTCGACTTCGAATTCCTTTAAGAGCGTGTGTCGCGCGTATCCTGTTTTAGTCGATCGTACCGTTCCGTTCGGAGGGGACGATTCGTCGCCGCCAAGCCTCGCTCTCATAGAGTCTATGAAAACCCGTTGCCGTTGCGAGATCGAACCATTTTATGCTCGCTTCGTGTCGCAGGTTAAATTGGACCGCTCAGAGGCTGCGCGTGCGGCGAGTCCCAACGAATCTTCACCCGAACGGACGCGCCGTCGTCGACTTCGAATTCCTTTAAGAGCGTGTG
Source organism: Xylocopa violacea (assembly GCA_963969225.1). Lineage (NCBI taxonomy): Eukaryota > Metazoa > Arthropoda > Insecta > Hymenoptera > Apidae > Xylocopa > Xylocopa violacea. Next base: position 95,622 of record CAXAJV010000927.1, read on the forward strand.
TCGCGCGTATCCTGTTTTAGTCGATCGTACCGTTCCGTTCGGAGGGGACGATTCGTCGCCGCCAAGCCTCGTTGTCGAGAGTCTGTGAAAACCCGTGCCGTTGCGAGATCGAACAATATTATGCTCGCTTCGCGTTGTCGGGTGAAACAGACCGCCTCGAGGCTGTGTACGACGGCGAGTCCCAACGAATCTTTACCCGAACGACGATCGTCGTCGACTTCGAATTCGTTAAGAGCGTGGTGTCGCGCCGCGTACCCTGGTTGTGTTAATGTCGATCGTACCGTTCCGTTCGGAGGGGACGATTCGTCGGGCCAAGCCTCGTTGGCGATTAGGGTCTGTATAATGAACCCGCCGTTGCGAGATCGAATCTCATTTATTATGCTCGCTTCGTGTTGTCGGGTAAATAAAATTATACAGACCGCGCTCGAGGTGTTGGTGTTGTTAACCGACGAGTCCTAACGAATTTTTCTTACCCGAACGGTAAGTTATGTCGTCGACTTTGCATATTCGACAGGTCGAGTGTGTACCATTATTTTGCGTCTCTGCGTGAAAGCAATACGCCGCTGGTACTTGTTCGTTTTCCCGTTTCACAATTGTGCTGCAAGCTCAGAGGGGACTTGCTTTTTGCCATAGCCTCGTTGTCGAGAGTCTGAGAAACCGGCCGTTGCGAGATCGAATAATTTATACTCGCTTCGTGTTGCCGGGGAAAAACGGTAGACCGCTCGAGGCTTTGGCGGCCGAGTCCCAACGAATTTTTTTTTTTTTTTATCACCTGAGCTCTGAAGCACAGATCGTGCAGTGGATCGTGGAATTTGAGGAACTTGTACCACGCACCTGTGTTCGGGTTTTGATCGTGTCGTTCGTTCAGAGGGGACCGCTTCGCCGAGCGAAGCCTCGTTGTCGCGAGTCTGGAAACACACCCGCCGTTGCGAGATCGAATAATTTTTTATGCTCGCTTCGTGTTGTCGGGTGGGTAAAATTATAGACCGCTTCGAGGTTTCACGGCGAGTCCCATCGATATTTTACGACTTACCTGTACGAACGTCGTCAACTTCTCGAAAGCAATACGCCGCTGGGTGTTGGATATCTTTCTTTTTTTTTTTTTTTGTATTCACTTCCACGTGCCATTCGTTCAGAGGGGACGACGATATATTCGCGTTTGCGTATTCTTCCTCGTTGTCGAGAGTCCCTTAATAAACCCGCCGTTGCGAGATCGAATTTTACAAGCTCGCTTCGTGTTGTCGGGAGGAAGGGGGGACCGCCTCGAGGGTCTGCGCGATACGCGCGAAGAAGAGTCCTAACGAATTTTCGAAAAATTTTATCTACCTGGACGCGTGGCACACTGGCGTGAATCCGAAAGGATGTATCCTAAACACCCTGAAACAGGCGTGTCCGTTTCATCCGTAGGACGGTATCGTGTCGCCGAGAATTCGGGCGACGCCCGCGTCTCCTTCGCCGGAGACGTTTGGGTCTCGACTTGTTCGAAACTTAGTACGAAGAGACTTAACAATTAATAAAAAATATACATATACGATTACCCTGAACGGTGGATCACTTGGCTCGTGGGTCGATGAAGAACGCAGCTAATTGCGCGTCAACGTGTGAACTGCAGGACACATGAACATCGACATTTCGAACGCACATTGCGGTCCACGGATACAATTCCTGGACCACGCCTAGCTGAGGGTCGTTCACGTAACCAGAATACTGCTTGCGTTGCGTTTCGTCGAATCTTTTCTCTCCGGTGCTCGAATCTGCCCGCCGTCGTTCATTCGAATTCCATTTACGAACGTTTCTGAGTTCGGGCGCACCGAAAGGGAAAAAGAGGAGCGATACGCGACGTACGAGCGATCGTTGGACGTTCGTCCGAGTCGTCTGTGGCCGTGCCCCGAGACTATATGCGACTGGTGTAACGTGTGCGCGCGTGCGGCGTGCGTTAAACGGGTTCACGGAAATCGACGGTGTCGATCACGGACTCGCGCGAGTTCTTCGTGGCGTCGTGAGTCGTTCGTTTAACCGGACGACCGCCCACGGGGAACCGCTTCGTGTTTCGACTGCCGATTTTGTTCCGTATTCCAA
>CAXAJV010000927.1:107700-110200 GCA_963969225.1 Xylocopa violacea
AAATATTCCTACCGAGAGGTCGGAAGCGACATGACCGTGAAATTGTAAAATATTCCCACCGAGAGGTCGGAAGCGACATGACCGTGAAATTGTAAAATATTCCCACCGAGAGGTCGGAAGCGACATGACCGTGAAATTGTAAAATATTCCCACCGAGAGGTCGGAAGCGACATGACCGGGAACTTAGAAAATATTCGCGCCGAGCGGTCGGAAGCGACACGACGGGGAACTTAGAAAATATTCGCGCCGAGCGGTCGGAAGCGACACGACGGGGAACTTAGAAAATATTCGCAACGAGAGGTCGGAAGCGACACGATCGGCGGTTTTTCGCTATTTTCTCGTAAATTAAACCGTTGACCTAACAATTTTTTTGCAGAAACCTTATTGAAAGCTATTGATTGAATTTATTAGCGCATTGTTTAGTCGAATTTATAATTTTTAGTCTCCCGAAACCGACACGACTGGCGGTTTTTGTCAATTTATCGGTAATTTTTTTATATAAACGCTTGGTTTTTTTTTCGTAATATCGATTAATTTGATTGTAGAATTCATTTGTACGTGTCAGATTTTCGATTTTTCGTGTTTTTCGTTGACTTCGTATTTTATAACTGCGTTTTTTCAATGTTAAAATCGATTAAAATTCGTTATATTCTAGAAATATGTTTTTCCGTATATATTCATTATGTTTAAACAATTTCCGTTCATAAAAGTTCAACGTTAATAGCACTTTATACTTGCGCCTCCGCGCGACTAAGTTACAGCAGCCTTTCCGGACGGTCGGTCGCCGCTGGAGTTTACCACCGTAAGCGCCCGTGCGTTAGCCCGGCCGGCGCCGACCGCCCGGCCGGCCGTTCCGTATCTATAAGGAGACAGGTCGGTTCGAGCCGGCCGGGCGGAGTAGCGTCGGGCGCGTGGCTATTCTATGACTTCGGTTGAGAAGCAGTCCACCGCTCCTCGAGAATACGTTCTCGACTGCTCTGTCCCGTGTCGGTTGTCGAATTTTCTCCACACTGCATTGCCACGGGTCGGTGTCTTTGACCGAATGGCCCATATGTGGCGAGCGTCCAACGGTGACGTTGGTGACCATTTATCCGAGTTTTACTCGGTTAAATTGTACCTTCCTTGCATCGATTCTAAATCTTTACGCTCCGAGCTCTCGGAACGGACTCTAGAGATACATATTGAATTTTTGGACGTACCAGATGTGTGTACGAAATGTCCATAATATGCTATACGCATGAAAGGTGTATATGGAGATAGATATACACCGATGATATACCAAACAAGTTCCTCAACAAAAAAAAATAAAAATGAGCATCCACTGAGTTGAGGAACGAAACAAAAAATAAAAAATAAGCATCCACTGAAGAAGGCAAAAGAATAAATGGTATATGTCATTTCGACACGATCTGTTACGAAACAGAGGAGTCTCTCGACGAACTTCCAAAAGGTGTCCCGTGTCGAATGCCCAGCGCGCACTTGGTACGCGCCAGCTCGCCTGAGGAGGGCGAGATACAAAAATATACTTCAGCGTGACACAATTGTACGCGCTTGCTCGTCTATGCCGAACAGCACGCTTCTCTGTACGCGCTATCATAATGCCCAGCGTGTGAGAGCGTGTGTAGTATCTCTGTTATAGTCAAATGGAGTGCCAAGAGGTACTACGCGTTCGCGCATTAGACGATAAAAGGTATTCTTTATATACATATTGAACAATACAGCGTGACACGATTATAACCGCTTGCCATCGTCGTTGCCCAGCATGTTCTCGCAAGAGATGTTCGTGCTATAGACGATGGAGAAAAAAGGTGTACGATAAATCAGCGTGACGCAATTGTACGCGCTTCCTCGCCTTGATGACCAGCATGTTCTCTGTACGCGCTATCTTAATGCCCAGCGTGAAAGAGATGTCCGTGCTTTCGGCGATATTTGCCCAGCGTGAAAATTGCATACGCGCTTGCATCGTCGATGCCCAGCATGTTCTCTGTACGCGCTATCTTAATGCCCAGCGTGAAAGAGATGTCCGTGCTATAGACGATAAAAGGTGCCGTACACCGATATAACAAGCGGTGACAAATCGTATACGCGCTTGCATCGTCGATGCCCAGCATGTTCTCGCAAGAGATGTCCGTGCTATAGACGATTAAAGGTGACAATATGTATTCAATAAATGACAAAAATGTGCCCAAAAATATATAACCAGCGTGAAAATTGTATACGCGCTTGCTCGTCGATACCCGACAAGTCCTCGCAAGGGGATATGTCCGTGGTAAAGACGATGTATATTTTCAGCGCGAAGTGTATACGCGCTTACTCGACACGGTTCAGTTGGAAGGCGACTTGTGAAGTCGATTTTGGGAACGTACGATTTTTGGGAGTGTCTCATTCTCGAAAGAAAAGAAAAGAAAGGAAAAGGAGAGGAGGAAAAAATGCAATACCTCGGTATTATTGAACATATGTGCTAACCGAGGATGCATTTTACGAAATACAAAAAATAAAT
>CAXAJV010000927.1:115200-117700 GCA_963969225.1 Xylocopa violacea
CCGTGCCGTTGCGAGATCGAACAATATTATGCTCGCTTCGCGTTGTCGGGTGAAACAGACCGCCTCGAGGCTGTGTACGACGGCGAGTCCCAACGAATCTTTACCCGAACGACGATCGTCGTCGACTTCGAATTCGTTAAGAGCGTGGTGTCGCGCCGCGTACCCTGGTTGTGTTAATGTCGATCGTACCGTTCCGTTCGGAGGGGACGATTCGTCGGGCCAAGCCTCGTTGGCGATTAGGGTCTGTATAATGAACCCGCCGTTGCGAGATCGAATCTCATTTATTATGCTCGCTTCGTGTTGTCGGGTAAATAAAATTATACAGACCGCGCTCGAGGTGTTGGTGTTGTTAACCGACGAGTCCTAACGAATTTTTCTTACCCGAACGGTAAGTTATGTCGTCGACTTTGCATATTCGACAGGTCGAGTGTGTACCATTATTTTGCGTCTCTGCGTGAAAGCAATACGCCGCTGGTACTTGTTCGTTTTCCCGTTTCACAATTGTGCTGCAAGCTCAGAGGGGACTTGCTTTTTGCCATAGCCTCGTTGTCGAGAGTCTGAGAAACCGGCCGTTGCGAGATCGAATAATTTATACTCGCTTCGTGTTGCCGGGGAAAAACGGTAGACCGCTCGAGGCTTTGGCGGCCGAGTCCCAACGAATTTTTTTTTTTTTTTATCACCTGAGCTCTGAAGCACAGATCGTGCAGTGGATCGTGGAATTTGAGGAACTTGTACCACGCACCTGTGTTCGGGTTTTGATCGTGTCGTTCGTTCAGAGGGGACCGCTTCGCCGAGCGAAGCCTCGTTGTCGCGAGTCTGGAAACACACCCGCCGTTGCGAGATCGAATAATTTTTTATGCTCGCTTCGTGTTGTCGGGTGGGTAAAATTATAGACCGCTTCGAGGTTTCACGGCGAGTCCCATCGATATTTTACGACTTACCTGTACGAACGTCGTCAACTTCTCGAAAGCAATACGCCGCTGGGTGTTGGATATCTTTCTTTTTTTTTTTTTTTGTATTCACTTCCACGTGCCATTCGTTCAGAGGGGACGACGATATATTCGCGTTTGCGTATTCTTCCTCGTTGTCGAGAGTCCCTTAATAAACCCGCCGTTGCGAGATCGAATTTTACAAGCTCGCTTCGTGTTGTCGGGAGGAAGGGGGGACCGCCTCGAGGGTCTGCGCGATACGCGCGAAGAAGAGTCCTAACGAATTTTCGAAAAATTTTATCTACCTGGACGCGTGGCACACTGGCGTGAATCCGAAAGGATGTATCCTAAACACCCTGAAACAGGCGTGTCCGTTTCATCCGTAGGACGGTATCGTGTCGCCGAGAATTCGGGCGACGCCCGCGTCTCCTTCGCCGGAGACGTTTGGGTCTCGACTTGTTCGAAACTTAGTACGAAGAGACTTAACAATTAATAAAAAATATACATATACGATTACCCTGAACGGTGGATCACTTGGCTCGTGGGTCGATGAAGAACGCAGCTAATTGCGCGTCAACGTGTGAACTGCAGGACACATGAACATCGACATTTCGAACGCACATTGCGGTCCACGGATACAATTCCTGGACCACGCCTAGCTGAGGGTCGTTCACGTAACCAGAATACTGCTTGCGTTGCGTTTCGTCGAATCTTTTCTCTCCGGTGCTCGAATCTGCCCGCCGTCGTTCATTCGAATTCCATTTACGAACGTTTCTGAGTTCGGGCGCACCGAAAGGGAAAAAGAGGAGCGATACGCGACGTACGAGCGATCGTTGGACGTTCGTCCGAGTCGTCTGTGGCCGTGCCCCGAGACTATATGCGACTGGTGTAACGTGTGCGCGCGTGCGGCGTGCGTTAAACGGGTTCACGGAAATCGACGGTGTCGATCACGGACTCGCGCGAGTTCTTCGTGGCGTCGTGAGTCGTTCGTTTAACCGGACGACCGCCCACGGGGAACCGCTTCGTGTTTCGACTGCCGATTTTGTTCCGTATTCCAAATTCGCACACCCGCCACACACCATGACCACTCTTCGCGCGTCTCTTTAACGCACGATTGATATGCCGCGCGCTCGACGTCGTTTAAAATGAATTTTTCTTTTGCCGCAAGACTGAGAGAATCGAATTGTTGGGAACTCGGTCGAGAGAGAGAAGAGAATATGCAAGAAAGAGAGAGCGAGCGACATCGTCGTAACGTGAGGGACGATGATGCGCATCCGATCGTTCGAAGTTCGCACAGCCCCAGGGTGTTGTTGCGTTCAATCATCAGAATAACCCGTTCTCTCTCTGCTCTCTCCGCGCGTTGTGCGCGTATACCATGTTTTGTGTAAGGAAGAAATTGAGCGGACCGTCACTCGAATACATACAATGTATATAGGCCGTCGTTGCCGAAGTCGATCTCGAATTTTATTTCCATATGCCGTCGATTGTCGGGGACCACAGACAAACGCGCGCACGGGGACGCATTTCCTCTTCGAACGCTGATGATCTTGGGATGTTCGAATCTGACCCCA